>JAGKTI010005936.1:30978-42754 GCA_018397915.1 Birgus latro
CCTAACGCTTCCCATCACGTCCTCAAGCACACCACAACGCTCCTTCACTTCCTCATTTGTTAGTCTGTCTCTCCATGTGACTCCACATGCTCCTCTCAAATAACTCATTTCCACTGCTCTCACTCTTGACAGGTCGTTTCATCTATATTGGTTTGTTTTTAAAGGCTCCAACATGCATGCATGCTCTGGCCTTGGTTGCCTAATGGCAACTTTCCATGCTGCCCATTCTCTGGCAGCCTCCTTGTTCAGTCCCATATCCCTTAGGTCACACTCTATGATCTTGTCTCAGATCTTTTTCGGTCTGCCTCTTGCAACCCTGTTCCCAGCATTAACACTTCTCATTTATTGCAACCATTTTTCATTCCCCATTCCCTCCACATGCCCAGACCATCTCAGTCTATATAATTACCTACATTTATTGCCAGACACCTCAATCCCATAAGGGGTTGCCAAAACAGATTACTGTTCCTCCATGTCACCCTGCCGTTTTCCATCTGGCTTCCCTCCAACTCCCCCCTCCACTCACCCTCACACCTATATACAGTATCTCTCCACTCCATCCCTCCATTTCAGACTTGATCACCACCTCCTTCACCCCCTTCACCTCACTCATATACACCATTCTAGTCTGTTTTTCGTTCTCCATCCTCTATATGACTATACAGTAATGTCAAATAGATAAGTTTCCCAAGAACAAAGTAAGCATGTTCTCTATGAAGAAAATATGATGTTTTTGTCTGGTTTGTTAGTTTCTTTGCTCGTCCACACCTAGTGTGGTCCCGCCAGCAGCACTGTTCCCTCAGATATGCACTCATGAAATTCACATGGTTATTTGTGAAGTATGTGAATGGGTAGATAATGAATGTTATCAGATATGTATTCATTTGGTGCACATATTGTGAGAAATGAGACTCCACAGTATTTAAGTTACTGGTATCAGCAAATACAGTAGCACATTATATATGCCAGGTTGATTAGTTTTAGTGCAGGTGTGCATTACTGTACTACATTATTCAGCTTTTGCTTAAATTCTTTTATGGAATTGGGCTGTGCAAGTACTATTACTAATAATACTTTTTCATGTAGTGATGATACTCTTTTATTTAATTACATATTTATTAGGTTTTTCTTCAGTTCCTCCCTTTACTGTTATCCCATGTACTGCATAAGGATCAGTTCTTTAACTACGATACCCCTGTAAGTAATAATATTGACGATGTCTTACAATTTGATGAAAGCTGACCTGACAAGTTCTGCAATGAGAAATAATGTTACGGGCACGGTGCTCGGTTTTGACGCCTGCTGTTTGGTCTTTCCAGGCCGAGGCAGCTGCAGAGAGCCCGAGGAAGGGCGATAGTGGTGATGATGAATCCTCCAGACACCCTGCCTGCCCTGTGTGTACCAAACTCTTCCACTTCCCCTCTCAACTCCGTCGGCACATCCGTTATGAACACCCAGACTTTGATGCCAGTGAATTTACCAAATCATGTGCTTTTGGTGAAGCCAGGCGACTTGACGATCTTCACATGGAAGTTGAGGAGGATGGTGGTGATGAGGCCCCACTAAGAATGAACCTCACATGCTCATGGTGTGAGATAGAGTTTGATGAGGAGGAAACATATGATGAACACTTGGATGAGCACAGCACTAAGTCATACATAGAATATCTTGAGAGCCTAAGAAACTTTGCCACAATTTGCAAAGGGTACAGTAAGGGACATGAACCTAGCAGTACCAGCTCAGATCAGAACACAGAGGAAAAAAGTTTGACTGAACACACAGTAATAGGTAGCAAGGAGACAGTTGACAGTGTGGATAAAATGGAAGGTGATGACTTAAACAAAGAAATTCACAAGTGCATAATGTGTAACTTTACAGGCCAGAGTAAGGTCAGCTTAGAACAGCACATGGATAAATGTCATGAAGACAGTTTACGATGCTGTGGCTTGTGTGCAGAAGTATGCCATGATAGTGCATATCTAAAGAGCCATGTAGTGCACCATTACAATGGTGTGTTGGTGTGTCCTGTGTGTCCTATCAGGTTTTCCATTAAAAAACACTTGTTTTCGCATTTGAAATTTTGTCATAGCTCTGGATATAGTATTTCTTGTAGTGAATGTAGTAAGTCTTTCAGTGACTTTGAGGCTTATGAGAAGCACCAAGCACACTCACATGAACAAGGAGCCATGAGGACATGCGATGTATGTGAGAAGGAGGTGTTTGCCCTTGATTTTGAAAAGCATTTGTCACTTCATGAGTCAGAGGCTGTGATGAGAGGAGAACCTCGCCCTCATGCCTGCAATCTCTGCCAGGCTAGCTTTATGTTTGTTACTCAGTTGTACCACCACAAACTTTTGGAACATAAGAACTCCTTCCCCTTCCAGTGTAATGAGTGTGAGCGAACCTTCAGAACAGAGAGGCTCTTGATGTCACACAGATGGGGCCATAAGTATGGATCACATCAGTGCCCTGCTTGTAAACTCAAGTATAGACAGGTGGACCAACTCAAGAGACATCTCCTCACTGTTCATCCAGAGCTTGAAGGCCACAGCTGCAAATTCTGCCCTACATTACTCAAAAATTACTCAACTTATGTTGCACATCTTAAATTTAAGCATCCCAAAGAAGCTGGATATGATAAGAGGCCTGTCAAATGTCGACTGTGTGGAGAATCATTTGCTCATAAAGTTCAGTTCAAGTACCATATGAGGAACCACAGTCTATCCTTTCAAACATGTGAAATTTGTGGTATTTCAGTGAAAAATCTGAGCATTCATATGAATTTACATACAAAAGAGAAAAAGTTTGAGTGCCGGGAGTGTGGAGCTGTGTACCACAATAAGGCCAGTTTTCATTTCCATGTTAAAAGGGTACACATGGGAGATGAGGTGAGAAAACATATATGCCAAGTCTGTCAGAAGGGCTTTCTTACCCCAGCGGATCTGCGAATTCACAAGTCCCGTGTACATTATGGGGAACGAAACTACTGGTGCTCAATTTGCAATAAGGGCTATAAAAGTAAGGTATCCCTAACGTACCACCAGCGGCTTCACACTGGGGAAAGACCACACCAGTGCAGTTTGTGTGGGCGATCATTCCGTGTGCCCTCCTACCTAAAACGACACATGGAACACGACCACAGAACTCAGTATACTGGGGTGTATTTCAAACAAGGCCGACCAAAGAGTCAGGATGATCGTGGCCAAGCTCTCAGACAACTGCCTCGTCATTCAGCTCCTAAAATTATTGTGGATGAATCAAGTGGCCAAATTCCTGAGGTGGTGCAGATCACAGTTCCAATGGAGATGGGTGAGGAGGTGATATCTGCTATTAGCTCAACACATGAGCTCAGTAAAGAACATCATCTAGAACTGGAACAGGGTGGTGTGGTATATGTGGTGTATGAGAACTAAATATGATTACAGGAAATAACTGTTGAAACACAGTCTGATGCAATTATAGGAATTCTCTTTCTGCCCAAAATAAGTTGTTGATTTATTTATAGTGTATTGTATGTTGAGAGAAAAGTACTGTGCTGTAATTACTTGTGGATTATTTCCAGTGTGTTAGCCATATGCAGTTGCACACATACCCTATCAATCCTTTTCAATCCTTGTCATTTCTTGTGCTTCCTAAACTTCCATACTTTGCTTTCTCACACATTTATTAACTATATCATGCCATCTTCTAGAACTTCCTTACCTCCTTCTTTCTTCAACTCATTGACTTAAATGTTTTTCACCATTCTAGTCATATCCATTCTCTCTGTATGACTATACCATCTAAGCACACTTTCTTCCACACTCCAGTCTGTCATCTTCCTTATTTTGCATTGTTCACAAGTCTTTTTACATTTTATTATCCTGTCTATCCAGTGCAACAGGCATATGATCTTCACCAGTCCCACATCCACTGCTCCTGTACCATACCCAGGTGTCTCATCCATACAGGCCTATCATTATGAGTCCAAAAAGATCATGCCATCTAGTTCCTGCCTCCATACTCAGTTCTCAGTTTTGTTTAACAGGCTTCATAGAAATGTTAGCCTTTCTTGCTTGAGCCACTCTCCATTCCAGTTTTACACTGACCTGTCATTGCAACAGTATAATTATACTTTTCCTCCATTTAGTTTCTCCAGTTACTAGCTTTTCTTTTTCTCTCTTTTTTATTTTAATGCAAGGAAGAAGGAACCAAGGGCCATGGGCCCACATACTGTTCCTTCCAAGAAAAAGTAAAAACAATACAAAAGAGAGCCAAATTCAAGATCCATTCATATTGAGTTACCTGAACACACTGCGTTTGAAAGATTGGAGATCATAGGAAGCAGGGAATACAAACAGAGGGAGACAGTTCCAGAGTTGACCAGTTGCATAAATGAAGGACTGGGAGTAACGGTTAACTCTTGCATTAGAGAGTTGGACAGAAAAGGGATGAGAGTTTGTTGCTAGATGGGTACTACGTGCCCGTCGTAGAGGTGGAGGGATGCAAGCAGACAGTTCAGAGGAACAGTGACCATTGAAGTAGCGATAGAAGAGAGATAAAGAAGCAACAGTGCGGCGAACAGACAAAGGTTGAAGGGAATCAGTAAGAGGAGGAGAGTTAATGAGACGAAAAGCCTTTGACTCCACCCTATTGAGAACCGCATGAGGGGAGCCTCCCCACACATGAGAGTTGTACTCCATTTGACTCCACCCTATTGAGAAGAACCGCATGAGGGAAGCCTCCCCACACATGAGAGTTGTACTCCATAAACGGGCGAATAAAACCCGTGTACAAGGTCAACATCTGTGCAGGGGTAAAGAAAGCTCGGAGTCGGCCCAGCACACCTAATCTCTTGGAAGCAGATTTTACAAGAGATGTAATACGTTCTTTCCAAGACAAATCCCGAGACAATGAAACCCCTTGCATGTTAAAGGATGATGCAGGACTGAGCTGGACATCATTAAACATTAGTGGGTAATCCTGAGGAAGATTTTGTTGGGTTGATAAGTGTAAGAACTGAGTTTTTGATGCATTAAAAATAACAAGATTATTTTTACCCCAATCAGAGATATGAGCCAAGTCAGACATTAGGTGTGCCATAGCCTCATCCCTTGTTTGCTGAAGTAACTGCTGAGATGAACGTTGCGGAAATCGAATGGAAAGGTGAAGGGTGGAATCATCAACATATGAGTGGATAGGGTTAGATGTACAGCTTAGAAGGTCACTGATGAATAAAAGGAAGAGAGTTGGTGATAGGATACAACCCTGAGGAACACCACTGTTGATAGGTCTTGGAGAACAACGATGGCCGTCTACAACAGCAGCTATAGAACGACCAGAAAGGAAGCTAGAGATGAAGGCACAGATAGAAGGATAGAAACCGTAAGAGGGCAGTTTGGAAATCAAAGATTTATGCCAGACTCGATCAAAAGCCTTTGAGATGTCAAGTGCAATGGCAAAGCTTTCGCCAAAGTCCCGAAAGGAGGATGACCTGGAGTCTGAAAGGTAGGTGAGAAGATCGCCAGTGGAGCGTCCCTGACGGAACCCATACTGACGATCAGAAAGAAGGTTGTGACAGGAAAGATGCTTAAAAATTTTTCTGTTAAGAACTGATTCGAAAACTTTCGATACACAGGATGTTAAAGCAATTGGATGATAGTTAGAGGGTTGGGAATGGTCACCCTTCTTTGGGACTGGCTGAATGAGAGCAAATTCCAGCAAGAAGGAAAGGTACAACTTGAGAGACAAAGGCGAAAGAGTTTACCTTGGCAGGGTGTAAGCACAGAAGCACAGTTTTTGAGGACAACAGGAGGGACTCCATCAGGACCATATGCCTTTTTAGTATTGAGGCCAATGATGGCAGAAAATATATCAGCTGAAGAAATTTTAATGCCAGTCATGAGGAAGTCTGAGGGGGGAAGTGATGGAGGAACAGCACCGGAATCGTCTAAGGTAGAATTGGAGGAGAAAGTCTGAGCAAAGAGATCTGCTTTATCAGTAGAAGAAATAGCTACAGAGCCATCAGAGTAGAAAAGAGGAGGGAAGGATGATGAGGTAAAGTTGTTAGAAAGGTTTTTGGCAAGGTGCCAAAAGGAGCGAGAAGAATTCGAGTTGGAGAGTTGGGAACATTTAGCACGGATGAAATTATTTTTAGCAGAGCGAAGAACAGACTTAAGCACGATTCCGGGCAGAAATATAAAAAAGATGTGATTCAGGGGTGGGTTGGCTCCAGTACCTTTTAAAGGCGCTCTCTTTGTTGCGGACAGCATTAGAACAAGCATGATTAAACCAAGGCTTTCTTGCATTAGTCAGAGGATATGAAAAAGGAATGTATGCTTCCATGCCCGAGAGAATAACCTCCGTAATGCGCAGGGCACACTCAGACGGCTCCCGGCCATGGAAGCAATAATCCTTCCAAGGAAAATCAAAGAAGTACTGCCTGAGGGCCTCCCAATCTGCAGCTCCAAAGTGCCACAGGTGGCATTTCTTTAGAGGGTCCACAGGCTGTACTGGAGCAATAGGAGAGGTTAAGGTAATAAGGTTATGATCGGAGGAGCCCAACGGAGAGAAAAGATTAACAGTGTAAGCAGAAGGATTAGTTGTTAGGAAAAGGTCAAGTATGTTGGAACTCTCTCCAAGGCGGTCAGGGATACGGGTAGGGTGCTGTACAAGCTGCTCTGGGTCATTAAGGATAGAAAAGATGTAGGCTTGTTCACCAGGTGGATCAGTGAAAGGAGAGGAGAGCCAAAGGTGGAGGTGAACATTGAAATCTCCTAGAATGGAGATTTCAGAGAAAGGAGAAATGGATAGAATGTGTTCCTTCGTAGAAGTAAGATAGTCAAAGAATTTTTGATAGTCGGTAGAATTAGGAGATAAGTAAACAGCACAGATATATTTAGTCAGAGAATGACAGGAGAGCCGAAGCCAGAGAGTAGAGAATTCAGAAGAATCAAGTTCAGGAACACGAGAGCAAGATAGATCGTTGCGTACATATACACAACAGCCACCTTTGGCTTTGAAATGAGAGTAGAGAAAGTAGGAGGATACAGAAAAGGGTTTGCTGTCAGTTGTCTCAGACAGCTGAGTCTCAGAAAGAAAGAGAAGGTGAGGTTTAGAGGAGAAGAGGTGGTACTCAACAGAGCGAAAGTTAGAGGAAAGGCCGCGAATGTTACAGAAATGAAGAAGTGAGTCAGACAGTGGTTCCAGGGAGCTCTGAGAGTCGTCACCGGGAGAGGGGTGGATGGTGGGGGCATTTATGGTCCCCCCCCCGGGGACTCCGAGGCACGATTTCCAGTAGCCATTTTTAGAAAAAAAATTGAAAAGGAAGTGTAGTGTGTAGCGTGTATATAGTTTGGTGTTGACAGTTAGAGAAACTTGTATTGGAGAGCATGCTGGTCTACTCTCTGTGTTACTGAGACACTGAAAAAGTTCAGCAAAGGGGGATGGTCAGGAACAAGTCCTGAGGGCTGATGAAACGGGAGCTCCAGCTCTCACTGTCATCAGCTTTCCATCCTCCTTGGGAGTACAGTAAACCCTTGATAAGCCGAACTATATGGGGCTCTACCCTGGTTCGAATTACCGAATTTTCCGGCTTACCGAATTTTCACCCCCCAAAATTGCTAAATTACCGAATTATCACCCCCCAAAATTGCTAAGACAATACCTATTACTTGTCCTTTCAACACTAAATTAAAGAAGGATATATAAATAAATTAGTTATGACAAAAAACAATATAGTGCATTTAATATACATTTAACCCCTTCAGTGCTGGGTGTATTTTCATTTTGTTCTTGCTGCCACCAGACAATTTTAGTCAGTGTAGGTTGGATCTGTGGAAGTGCACGGGGTGGTACAGCCTTCGTTAGCCCCTTCAGTATGTGAGTCCAGTCCTGAGTGCCATAAAATCGGCTGGAGGAAGCATAAATAAAGCAGAAATAGACGTCGCAGTACTGAAGTGGTTAATTGGTAGGAAATCATTCACAGAGGCAGTACCGATTGTCGGTAACGTGTGTTGGAGATGGATTTTCACCCCCCCAAATTGCAATAACAATACTTATTACCTGCCTTCTTAACACTAAAGTAAAGGAGCATATACAGTGTATAAATTAATAAATAAAGACAAAAAAGAAAGAATTCAGTGCACATAATTTGCCTTTCGTCAGAGGCAGAAGATCGTCGGCAGTTTGTTTTGTTTTGGAGACGGAGGTGGTGGAGTTCACACTTGAACATAAATTCTAAAAAGTACCCAGTATTTATTTCACTCTATATTAAGAACTAAACTTAAATGTAATCACTATAATAGACTTCAGTATAACACCTTTCGTTAGAAGCAGTAGATTCTTTGGCAGTTTGTTTTGTTTTGGAGACAAAGGTGGTGGAGGTGGTTGAGTTCATACTGTAATGTAAATTCTAAACAGTACCCAGTATTTATTTCACTCTATATTAATAACTAAACTTAAATGTAATCACTGTAATAGACTGCAGTTTAACACCTTTCGTTAGAGGCAGTAGATTCTTCGAAGTTCGGCAGTTTGTTTTGTTTTGGAGACGGAGTTGGTGGAGGTGGGTTTAGTTCATACTTTAACGTAAATTCTAAACAGTACCCAGTATTAATTTCATTCTATATTAAGAACTAAACTTAAATGTAATCACTGTAATAGACTGCAATGTAACACTTTCAGTAATAATAGTACTGAACTTTAATCATGATCACTACACTGTCACACACACACATTTTTTTTTTTTTTAGCTTCATTCCTTTACGACTAGAGGTGCCAGTATCACTTCTTTTAAGCTATGAACCTTCCATGGCAAGGCAGAAGGCAAAAGGAGAGCACTGTTCAGCACTAAATGACAGTAAGAATGGCGCAACTACCGTCTCCAAAAGCAAGCAGCAGACTGGCACCACGGGTCTGCTTGGCGCCATTTCTCTCCCTACTTTTGCATTTCGGCCTATCTGTACTTCATACGTGGTCTCGGCCTGAGTTCGGCTAACTAAAGATTCCGGCTTCTAAAAGTTCCGCTTATCAAGGGTTTACTGTATTGCCCTGCTCGACTGGTGTCCGAATCTGGGCATAGGCTTCACAGGCTGCTGTCAAGGCCCAGCAGTCCTCCTACATACCATACACCTCTACATGTCACCACTTTGGCACTAACACCCACCGTCCATGTTGAATACATGCTAGGGCTGACTCATGGGGTATTAGTATTAGCGGAGCGGGGGTATTATTACGACATGTCAGCAAGTCTACTGATAGATCGGTAAAGCTTGATTTAATGAAAATCAAATCCTTAAACTGTTCCCTGCCCCAGCAGGGATTTGAACCTGGGTCCGTTAGGACTGCAGGCCACCTTTCTACCGATTGAGCCACTGCCTCCCCCTATTTGATATTGGGAATTGTATTTTGTTTTTGTTGATTTAGAAAAGGCCTTTGACAGAGTCCCTAGAAAGGTGGTGAAGTGGGCAGTGAGAAAGCTAGGGTTGGAAGAGTGGCTGGTTAGGGTGGTTATGGCTATGTACGTGGGTGCTCGTACCCAGGTAAGAGTGAATGGAGCTTTGAGTGATGAGTTTCCCGTGAATGTTGGCGTGCGTCAGGGGTCAGTTTTGAGTCCCTTGTTGTTTATCATGGTGCTTGAAGCCCTCTCACATGACTTCAGAGATGGACTCCCATGGGAGATGTTGTATGCTGATGATTTGGTGTTGATTGCAGAGAATGAAAAGGAGGCGGTGGAAAGATTTAAGAAGTGGAGAGATGGTATGGGGTACAAGGGCTTAAGGGCAAATGCAGATAAAACAAAAGTGATGATATCTAGGGTTGGTGGTGGTACAATCAGAGGAGAGGGAGAGTGGCCATGTGCAGTTTGCCACAAGGGTGTGGGAAGTAATTCCATCTTGTGTAGTGTTTGTGATAAATGGATGCACAAGAGATATAGTGGTATTAGAGGTAGACTGCGAGATGATGCTGATTTCATGTGTGCGGCGTGTCGGGGAGAGCAGTTGGAGATTGTTAGGTGTGAGAGGGTTGAACTTGCAGGTGAGTCTCTTGAGTGTGTGGAGGAGTTTTGTTATTTGGAAGACATGTTATGTGCTGGAGGTGGGGCTGGAGTTAGCTCGGTTGCTAGGGTGAGAAGTGATTGGAAGAAGTTGAGGGAGCTGTTGCCTCTCCTGACATTGAGAGGACTCTCCTTTCGTGCTAATAGGTCTTTGTATGCAGCATGTGTTAGGAGTGTGATGCTGTATGGTAGTGAGACCTGGGCAGTAAAGGAAGAGGATATTCGCAGGTTTAAACGTACAGAAATGACAATGATTAGGTGGATGTGCAGTGCGTCCCTGCGTGCAAGGCCTGAGGGGGCTGGGTTTACGATGGAAGAGTTGAGAGGTAGGATGAGACTGGAGTGTATTGGTGTTGTGATGAGGAGAGGTAGGCTGAGGTGGTTTGGACATGTGGAGAGGGTGGGGGATGATAATTGGGTACAGAGGGTGAGAGGTGATAATATTGGGGGGGGGGTTGGGAGGGGTAGACCGAGAAAGACATGGGACGAGGTCAGTAAGTGTGACTTAAGGGTTAAGGGACTGAACAGGGAGGCTGCCAGAGATCGAGCAGCATGGATAGCCGCCATTAGGTGACCAAGGCCGACGCATGCAAGCATGTTGGAGCCTTGAAAAACGAAACGAAATGAAACGAATCACCGTATCTTGAAGCAGCTATCACTTTACTTTTATCTATGATTACTTTCAGGCCTTGCCATGCACATACTGTCATAAAACTCTGAAGCAGTCTGCAAAGATCCTATTCACTGTTAACAAATAGAAAATCAGTATCAGCATATCTCATTTGAAATACTCCATTCCTCACAATTCATCACCAGCCTCATTCCTTCTCCGTAATGTGTTTAATCTCATTCATTAGTATTGAATAGCCATGCAGTTATTACATGCTCTTGTCTTGCTCCATCACTTACATTGAAACCACACGGATATCCATTTACTCATATATAGACCTCACTACCAGCCTAAAAACTCTTCACAGCATCCAGTAGGTTTCCATCTACCCCATATGTCCATAACACCTTTCACAGTGGCCTCCTATTCAGGTTTTCATATACATTGTGCAGATCCACAAGTGCCAGAAATGTACTACAGGTCTTCTCAGTCATAATCTTCATTATCTGCCGTACTGTAATATTTTATCCATACATCCTCTACCACCATCCAATTTATCAGTCACCATTCATTTGGCTAAAAAAAAAAAAAATCTAAACCCATCATTAAACTGGGGTTTGACCATCGTTAGGTGGGGTATGGTGGTACAGCTGTAATTCTATCCCCATCATTAAGCCAGGTATCGCATCTAGGGGTATCGTATATCTGGGTATACCCGTGTGTTTGTGTGTCTATATACTGTATATATATACATTAGGCGCGGAAACTGTTGACGCCATCTTAAAAAATGAAAACATTCTTGTGGTTAGCAAGGAGAAACAAATAAATTAACACTCACCATTGAATTTAGTATTTACTGGCATTCCCCTTCTCCTTTATTATCTTCTTAACGCGTCTGGGGAGACTGATGGCGTAGTTTTGCAGAACAGACATACTAAAACTGCTCCATAGCTGCAGCCTCAAGTTTAAGCAAAGATGATGTGTCCATACTACGCAGCTGCCGCATCATGTGCGCCCATAAATTCTCAGTGGGATTGATATCTGGGCTGTTTTCGGGCCAATCTCGAATAAAGGGAACCTCACAGTCTGTTAGCCACTGTTTCACTGACTTTGCAACATGTGCAGGGGCA
>JAGKTI010005937.1:0-32352 GCA_018397915.1 Birgus latro
TATTTTGCGACGATATGTATGGGGACAGATGTTCTAAATTTCACTCATAAAAGCAGATTATTCAATGCCAAGTCCGTACTGTTTTGTATTTCATAAACACTGAAAATATTTTGTTAAATCGATTCCAGCAAGCTTTGGTATGGCAAAGATGCAGAAAGCAATATATAGACCCTTTCGCCTATCGCTAGACTCTTGAACAGACCTCTACTGATCTTGTACTGTGCGGTATTTTGAGCACAAACATATTAAACTGATTCATGGTTTTGCATAGTTCCCATAACCACCTCCACGTTCTTGGTCATACAGGACTTTTGCCATTAGATTTTCCTGTTAGTCTTCCCCTCAAAAAAAGAAAGCAATTTTTCATTTATTTTATTTTATCTTATTTATTTATTTTTTTACAGAAGTGGCTTCGGAATAATTTGTCCATTCAAATAACATTCTTGTTTCAAATAAATAAATTAAGTTACAGGACGTTATTTAATGACTGCATACACAGAAATAAGTTCCCTTTCAATAATTTTCATTAGTCACAAGACCCTATCGTATACCACCCGACAACTTTCCACTCTGATTATAGCCACAGTCCAAAAGTTTGAGGAATACAGGAAAAAAATACACAAAACAACTGAGAAAGTTATGAAGGTTACCGAAGCTACACGACTGGTGAATCCATAAGAGGTGTTCAGGTACTACTGTTATGGGCTATTTCTTCTGTGAATGCCAGGAAACTGACCTACAAGGATATCATGACTTCATTTGTGATAGGGGTGCATTAAAAAATATTATACAAGAATCATATTATTACACACGAATATATTATACACGAATATTTTTATACACGAACATATTATAAACGGATCACAAGCGTATCATATTATACACGAAATCGGAAGCACTATTGAGGGGCTGGTTGCTAGGGCACGATAATAACCTCAGAGCCGCGCGCCGCGACTATAGTATACTTTTCACTGTTCGGAATGTTTAGCATCATAATTAAACATACCATTTCACTTTGGATGATGAATATAACCATGAGGTAAAATCAAATAAATCATATCATTATTTCAAAAGATAGTTCAAGTACAATCAATACTGATTACTTAATTATTAAAACTTATTTTGTATCTAATGCAGGATTTAATATAAAACTTTTTTTTTCTGAGTTCTGAAATACACATACGTAACTGAAAATCTTTTGAGGACAATAGACTGATTTAATACAATAAAACATTGGCGGCCCAATTGTCAGGGTCATATGCCGACGGACGCCAAGGTAAAAGACACCAAGGTAAAAGATACCAAGGTAAAAGACACTAAGGTAAAAGACACCAAGGTAAAAGACGCCAAGAGAGAATTAGAGCATGCATTCAACAAATACTCGTCAGTAGTCTGCTTCCAGTGACCTTACTCTTGTCTTTATACACTGTTGCCGTAACAAATTCGTACACTTATACGTTTATGAGGGCACTGACACATCTTCAAGCAGTTCCCCAGCAGACTCCATATTAGGTCCTGTATTTTGTCTTAACGTCGTAATAGCACTGGCTGTTTTTCCCTGAGCCACTCTGCTCTCCATTTCATTACTGTATTAAATTCCCTTTTCTGTTAATGCACAGAGACATTTAAACTCATCCACCTTTCAAGTTTCCATCTATTTGCTAGAGGGTCGCACAGAGCAATGTCTTTCAACAGCCATCACTTTACTCTTAACCAACCAAGCCTTTCATACATATTTACGCACCAGCGCACCATTTCCCAAAGCTCCAGCTCACTCTTAAAAGGTCTTAATACGTTATATAATAAATGCAAGCTGTGATTCAAAGAATTTCGTTCTGATCTCTTTGAATATATATCCAGGAGCACCTTTTTGTGTGTATCCATACAGCACATTGAAATATCAGTTTAATGATACAGAAAATTATCATTTTTTTTTTTCCCAGAAGTGAAGCCTCTTTTCATAATGTAAAAGTTAGAATTTAAAATGGTACGCAAATACCCTGGTGAGCGACACGGAAATCCAGTGCTAATCAGATTTCATTTGATCACATATTTGCTAGTAAAAATGTTGTTATTAATTTCCGCCTTAAATTTTAATGCAGAGTACAAGAGCCTGAGGGTACTGGTGCGTGAAGAGTGTCCGAGAAAGTAAAAATCGAGGCACATCAGTGGATTTATGTTCGGGAACTTCGTGTATAGCAAATGCCTTTTTGCGAAATATAAAGATGCTATAATACAATTACGGACAAATACTGATCAACATGGCGCTGGCAAGGACCCAACACGTGGCGCGGGGTGCACCCTTAGTAGAGCAGCTGCGGCGTTTATTTGGAAACTGAACCTCCTCAAATTTCCCTGTACCCCGCCATGGAAAGGACTCTGATCCGACTATATTGAGGTGCTTTCTGTCATAAGGGGACGCTGGTTCCCTGCATGGTGCATGTACCGTACTGTACCTGAAGGACGTCACCACATAAGTAAATGCTTACCCGGTGTCGACGGGTCTGCTTGGTCAGATAGACTGGGGTTAAGCAGCAAAAGCAACAATTGATCAACATAATTACCGTAAATGATGATGTGATAATCAGAGCAGAAGATTTTCATAATATTAAACAAAAGTTTCTAAATTTTACTACAAATAAGTTGAAGGATTTTAATCTCCGAAACCGTACGTATTCAAAGTATCCAAGAACGTGTTGTCGAGATCTGTTTAAAAAAATGATAATGTTTGTGTAAATAAGGGTGAGTGAGTGAATGAAATCCGAGTGCCAAATAGCAAAGCTCGTATGGAACTATGTTATATTTTGAAAGTATAATAAGGAGTAGAGAGGACACGGCAGAAACTAATTAGAAACTAAAGGGGGTTATTTTATATTGTGTGAAGGATATGGATAATTATTTGTAGAAACAACATAACACGATCTATAGAAAAGTATTGGGATTCTCCAATGATATCTCTGAGACAGGGACGAGGGCGAAGCTGTGCCAGAAAAGGAAAAGCAGTATCGTGTGCAATAGCATAATTTGGGCAGTGTAAAAGGATGTGTGAAGCGAAGCAAAATTTAGAAAGAACTAGTATCAACCATAATATGGCTTTATGGCACTAGGGCTGGCGCTGAAATGGTCTTGGCGTGAAAGTGGTGTAAGGGAGAATAGATCAGCGTCAGTGGGAAGTCCTTAAACTGTTCATATCTTGAAGCCAAATGTCTAACCTGGTAGAAGTGGGGCAGGAAAAAAAAAAATCATGGAAATAGCAAGAAAAGAAGAACAAAAAAGAAGAGGGCAGTAAGGGAAGGGAGGCAAAAAATGCCTCTTTTAGTCGCTTGATTTAGGATCCTGAATTAACCCTTTCATCGTAGTTAGTGGGCTTGGGTTCTATATTTAGGCCTATAACTGAAGATTTTACTTAAGGGAGATGTCTTAAGAGTACAGTAAAGGGCAAGGCTTTAAAAACTATATCGAGTAACCCTTCCTCTGCTGTTTAGGGTAACATATGACGACTTTTTTCTAGCGGAGTATATTGCATCTCGTTAGTCAACGGGTGACATGGAAGGTTGGCAATAGAATATAAATTTCCTCCCAATAAAACTTATATCAAAGAAACAGTGGAATAAATGCCGATACTATACTAGTAATTTCGATGTCGATATTGGCACATTTGGAAGAACATATTTGTTTTATACTGTTTTGAAAATTGTGACAAGCTCCAGTTATATCCTTTGTGTGTGTGTGTGTGTGTGTGTGTGTGTGTCCATCCTTGTTAAATTTATATTTTAAAACGAACCTCCTTTAAGCTACTTAAGGTTGTGAGCANCAGTGGAATAAATGCCGATACTATACTAGTAATTTCGATGTCGATATTGGCACATTTGGAAGAACATATTTGTTTTATACTGTTTTGAAAATTGTGACAAGCTCCAGTTATTTCCTTTGTGTGTGTGTGTGTGTGTGTGTGTGTGTGTGTGTGTGCATCCTTGTTAAATTTATATTTTAAAACGAACCTCCTTTAAGCTACTCAAGGTTGTGAGCAAAGTGGATAAGTAAGTGATATGGTGCCTGACAGAATGCGAGTATGAACCCAGACCGAAGCAAGAAGCACTTTTATGGTTTGGGTATCATTAAAGGAAGCTGCACTGGTCTACCATAAGCCCCATTGACATGTCATTAAAACCCTGCCACTAATACCCTCCAATCAGTCCTCAATGAGACAGTCCTGGCATGTATTCAGTAATGACGGTGGTTATTAGCACAGAAGCGGTATCGAGTGAGTGTGTGGCAAGTGAGAGGACTAATGGGCCTCAGGGAACGGATTATCAAGACTGTACTCAGAGTCAACCACACACAAAATAATCCTCCATCATCTTTGCCTTCACGTGTGGTCTGTGTAGGAAGTCTGTATTTTAGAAATTCGTGTCGAAGCTTCTGTGATAATTAGAGACTGGTATAATTAATAATCCTTCGTGTGTTGAGATGAAAGGAATGTCGTGAAGTAGAGGCGGGATGTCGACCTTCAGAAATATCAGAAAAAGGAAAGGGAATATTGGTCAGACAGAGTTTCTTCAGGTACAGACTAAAAGAGATGGTGTGTGTGTGTGTGTGTGTGTGTGTGTGTGTGTGTGTGTGTGTGTGTGTGTGTGTGTACTAGATATTTTTTAAGGCAGGTCTTTTCAGTAGCCTCCAGTAAAATTACCAGTGACATCGAGTCGCTGGCCTTTCCAAATTGTAAAGGCATGTTTAAGTCTGTCACTGTAAGCAC
Source organism: Birgus latro (assembly GCA_018397915.1). Classification (NCBI taxonomy): domain Eukaryota; kingdom Metazoa; phylum Arthropoda; class Malacostraca; order Decapoda; family Coenobitidae; genus Birgus; species Birgus latro. The sequence goes on from JAGKTI010005937.1 coordinate 4,757, forward strand.
AAAATGCTGATGAAAACCAGTGATTGTCTAAAGAACCCTCCATTCTCGTTGCTATCTCGAAATTTGTTTGATTTATATCGCAGAAAATTTTGAAGGCTGTTTTTGCCCATAGAAATGAATCCTTATTGTTGTTTTAACCCCTGGCTCATCTGACTGTTATCCAGGCGGCTCGTAGGCCAAAGTTAACATCTGTTGCAGCAAGTCATCCTTCTTGTACAGCATGGAGAGAGAACAGAGGATGTACAGACGGCAGCAAAAGTCCTGTCGCCTGTCCTGTTCCTTTTTCCATGAACTTTGAAAATCAGCTTTATAAATCCACAGCTGAGCGTACTAATTATAATGATCTGTGGCCAAAAAGTTATTAGCGTCGCTTGTTTCTCATTACCCACAGTTGTTTTCGAAATCCATAAAGAATGAAAGTAGAGATGACATGGGATTTTTTTGTATACGGGCAGCGGACCCATTCGTTTATAAGGCGCCAGCAGTGGAAGCCGACCTTCATCAACGGTAGAAGAGGATATTTGATACCGCCAGATTAACTTATCAAGCTGAAAAAAGTCTTGTCAAAATTTTTTTTACGAATTATATTTATATCAATTTATCACTCTGATGACGCATTTTAATCTTCTCGTAACTGCTAAATGATGTATTTGCCGGTAAGAGAAATCCATGCCAGAAAAACCTAATGTGTTTTATATTTAATAAAACTGTAATACAACAACATTATTTTGGGTTAAAACGAATGTGTAGCCATCAACACCATTGTGGAAATTCCGTTACGCGTATCTAAATGTTACCAATGCTATGTTTTACTTCAAAGCTGTTTCTGTATTTCTGTTCATGGTTAGGAAAAATATAAAAGCTGGGAAGTGCTGGAGGAAAAAAACAGGCCATTCACAGTGCAAAAACTGTGGCAGTCTTTTCTCATTTTAAAGTTTTATTGCGTCGCAACGCTCCGCCATTCTTCAAAGTAGTTTTTTTTTTCTTGTGTTCAGTGTGCCATTGTTCTGGGATGAAATTCAGACTGTTTGATAAAGAAAGCAATGGTAGTAACTGGTTTGTATTTCTTTCCTCAGAATCAATATGTCCATACTCTCAGTTCCATATTTACTCAGAAAAACAAAACATTATTTTCGCAGTAATATTTAACTACATACTGTAGTTATTCATAACGACAGACCATAGTGCTGGAAAGCTGTTCTGCTGTGTATGTGTATCACTCAATATTAGTGTAAGTCCATTGCAGAACAGGAGCATCACCTTGGAGGAAGAGTAGTGGCCAGAATTAACTTTGTTCTTTGCTGGCGAAGTAAATCTTGGGAGGAATTTTCTGTAGGAAGAATGATGTATGTGAAAGTGAAGTGTCGCACTGGTTAAGTTTATGTGCATCAGGATTCTTTATGTCATTAAGAAAATTGACAAATTGAGCACTTATGCAAGCATTGGAAGTAACATAGTACCTGCGCCCAATTTACATATTCGTCACTGGAAGGGAAGGAACCCTAAACTTGGGCCATACTCGTACGTGTCACGAAATGAGTACGTCATCATCGACGTATACTATACTATTATTATTTTTCCTGAATCTGGCTGGGCACTATCCCACTAGACAGTCTAAACCTCAAACTACGCCCTGTTTTGAAAAAAAGTTTTAGAGGCTATGCCGTAAGTTCCAAATCTATTTTTTTATACAGTGCCCACGAAACTGGCCTAACTTTACTCGTAAAGATTGCTTACTGGTAGCAGAGGCTCGGTTTTACGATGTCTTGCCCGATTTTATGACCATAAAGCCGCATTTACCGGCCTGTAGAGTGGTGTGAGCCGCACTGTGACCTACTCGTGTTGTCAGGCGCCGTCCTCTGGGTCACATTACAAATCACCACACAACACACTGCTCGTAAAACAATGCTCACTCACGTTCTGCTAAACTCTTCGTACACAACACAGCTCACTTCTCATAAACATACAATATATTTTCTTCTGTACTGTATGCACAAACTTCACATACCATAACGCTCACTGCTCATAAAGCTCGTACCGTATCACATTTATCGTTACACTGCTCTTGCACGTCACACATCACCACAACAATACACAGTTCTTATAAATCACGTACCACTCATATTTTGCTAAACTGTTGGTACGTACCTACTTCCCATACAGTCTTGTTCTGCTAGACTGTTTCTGCCTTTTGTTAACCCCTTTCGCCAGATGATGTATTTTGTATAATGTCTCTGCCACTTAAAACACTTCATTGTAGCGTAAGAGAAGTTTTCCTCCATGAAATGTTTAGATAATACCTCCACTAATCCTCTTACTACGACAGGATTCTGGAGATAAAACTAAAATATAAAGTAAGTTATCGAACTGAAATGGACCAGATCAATATTACCCTGATGCCTGGATATATGTGGGTATCCTCTGCTACCCTGAGAAGGAGGTTATACTTTTGACTTGGTTTATTTGCGTGCCCTTCTGTCTGTTGGAAACCTAAAAAATAAAAAAAATCACCGGTGGAACTGCACCAGACTGGGACTAGTGACTGAGGACTCCTGCCGCCGTCCCTGCCATAGATGCTGATGATGATCGTGTTCTTATTATTTGAAGAGCACGTGCTTAGGTTCCTCAACTACCCCACACCTCCCACCCCTACCCCGCTGCAAATCTGCTACAGCCTTACTGCTGTTATGGCTTATACAAGTGATTCGCAACGCTACCGGGGCGCTGTGCACTTGCTCCTAAGGAGGTCTCTAGGGCCTCGCCCTAGAGGCTCAGTCGTATGCAGCTACACAGTTGCAGTCATCTCGCAGTTGCAGAGAAATCTGTTTACACAGCAGAATGCGGATCATAGCATCGGTCCCCACGGTGACGAATTATATTCTTATATCTAAATTTCAGGTCTCACAGTTGTGTGTTGAAGATTACCAGTTTTCAGTAAAAGTTCGCCGATACCACTTTGCTGGCTGAGGCATTGGAAGATGTTACAGGAACTGTTTTTAGAACTATATTTTGAACTATATTTACTGGTAGCAATATGAAGCAAATAACAAGAGTATCAAAAATATCGAAGGGAGGATCGGCGAACTTTTCCTCATGGCTATGCAAAGAAACATGTGGAAAGTGTTCGAGCGAGCAAGCGAGTAGGTCGGGCAGTGCTGAATATTGTCTCATGTGGCTCATCATCTTCCTTTGATTTCCTGACCTGAAAATGCTAAAAAGAACTTATTAGATTACACCAGAAACATGCCCTCACACTTCCTAAAACCAACTCTTTCAGCAATCGTCAGAAAATACTGCTTCGCTACTCACGCAACCTTAGACCGTTACTTCTTGCGCAGCCGACTATTATGCTAATGTGCCTTATAAAAAATCGTTTCCTAGATTTACGAAAAAAAAACTATTGGGAATTACGGGTTGTCTATGAAATGAAAATAATTGAGAATTTTATTCGATTTCCAAATTGGTGTCTATCTTCCTTGTAACTTCAAAACAAGCTGAGATATCCAACAAAGTGAGCTACTGAATTACAGAGTTTTCCTCCCGACCCCTGCCCCCATTTCTTGCTGACTCGAAAAATCTTTCCTTCAGGTACGTCTGTCGGGGGTCCAAACTGTGAATTTGGTGTTCTCCCTCGCATCGCTCGCTCGATCAATGAAAATATTTGAAATAATTAATTCTTGAGAGAAGGACTATAAGGTGTTTATGGCATTCATGGATCTGGGATAAGCATACGACGAAGTAGACAGAGAAGGATTGTGGAAGGTTTTGTGCATGTACGGTGTAGATGGTAAGCTGCTAGGTGCCGTCAGGGGTTTTTATGATGGTAGTGAAGCATGTGTAAAAGTTATTGGGCATTTAAGTGAAAGGTTCACGATCGGTGTGGGTATGTGACAAGGTTGTGTGATGTCCCCATGGTTGTTCAATATATATACTGTATATATAGATGGGGTAAAGAGAGATGAAAATACAATGGAGAGGGGGATAGCGTTAGTAATGAATGGTGATGGATGGAATATCTCAAATTTATTGTATGCTGATGCTGCGGTCTTACTTGCAGATACCGGACAAGAACTTGGTAGACTAGTGCAGAGTTTTGCTGATGTTTGTGAGCGTCGTGCCTAGAGAGTAAATGTAGAAGAGTAAAGTGATGGTTACTGAAAGAGACGGTGACTCCCAGTGCGATGTTGCAGTGAATGGAGAGAGACTGGAATTGGTGAGAGAGTTCGAATATCTGCGTACAGTGATAGAAAAGAGATAAAAATGTGCAAAAGAAGTGGAAAGTAGAGTGACACAAGGAAGGAAAGTAGCTGGTGCAATGAAGGCCTTGAGAAGAAACAGAGGCTTGAGTGTTGCAGCTGCACGAGGCTTGCATGAAGGAGTGTGTTAGTGCCAACTTTAACTTTTGGATGTGAGGCTATGGTGTGGCATGAAAATGAAAAGTCAGGAGTGATAGCAGTGGAGATGGGACTGCTGAGGAATGTATGTGGAATACAGAGAATGGATAGGATACGAAATAATGCGATTTGTGAAAGATGTGGAGTAAGGAAGTCTGTGGACACGAAAATCGAAAAGAGTCTACTAAGATGGTACGGTCATGTGGAGAGAATGGATAACAACAGAGTGGTAAAAGATGTACATCTGAGCGAATTTAAATTTTTTTTTTTTTTTTTTTTTTTTTTTTTAAGGTGGAGGGATATGGTGGATGACTGTGTGAGGAAGAGAAGTTTGGAAGTCGGTGAGGCTACGGGACTGACAAGAGATCGAGGTGGCTGGATGAATATTGTGAGGAGAAGCGCATGATCAAGGATTTGTACCCCTTTATAACGTGACAGCATCCGGACTGACTCTGTCGGATACGTTTATATGAAGCTACAGAACGTGGTGTATGTTTCTGGTATATCAAATAGAGCCAGGATTCCGGGGGCTTGAATGGTGAGCGAATGGAAGCGTGCCCCATTGGACTGGGCAAATTTGGGCTGTCTGGACTTCTCTACTCCTCACCCTTGCCCTAGGGTGGGAAAGGAGATCCGGGTGATGATGATGATGATTAATTCTTAGTTGATTTGAAATGATAACTCACTCTGAATCATTATTTCTGGTATTCTGAACAATTCCTTATCCAACCTTGGGGTGGGAGAGTGGGTCTGAATGATGATGAATGATGATGATGATGATGATGATCTGAACTACAAAGTTCCAAATATAATGGTCTGGTGCCAAATCTTATGTGAGTAGGCAGGAGTGTGTGCAGGTAAGTGGTCTTTAAAAGAATTATTCAGGGCTTATCCACTTCAGGCGCCTGAAAGATGTCGAGTGGCGGATCGGAGTTAAACCGGGCAGTAATCGGGTTGAGTGTTCCATTATACTAAAGCGACTGGGTAGTCATAAGATATAGATTAATTTTTCTTCCCAGTGACCATCTGTATCAGCCAGCCTCTCCCGAGAAAGTTACACTACATTCTCAGTTTGGCGTTTGTCTTCTGAATATCAAAAATCACTATGATAAGCTGCCGTATAGTAAGAGAGCAACGTACTATGCGCGGATAATTTAGTATTTAATTTGTAACTCTGATTCACTGTCAGACCAAAACTTTTAAAGCAGTGTCGCTTCTCTTACACCATGAATTTGAACTGTGTAAAAGTGTATGGATTCTCAGTATTAATGTGTGTGTGTGTGTGTGTGTGTGTGTNTATAGTAAGAGAGCAACGTACTATGCGCGGATAATTTAGTATTTAATTTGTAACTCTGATTCATTGTCAGACCAAAACTTTTAAAGCAGTGTCGCTTCTCTTACACCATGAATTTGAACTGTGTAAAAATGTATGGATATTCAGTATTAATGAGCGTGTGTGTGTGTGTGTGTGTGTGTGTGTGTGTGTGTGTGTCGTCACACAGGGTAGTGCAAGGTGCCGTCACACCAGGATGAAGTGGGGGGACGTAAAACCGAAAGTAACAGTGTACTAGACTACTAACCGAAAGGCGACAAGAATGATCTCAAGCAGGGGCATACTGCAGAGTGAGGAACTGAACTTCGTTAAAATTATATAATTTGATCTTTCACATGACTTACAAAGGTGTCACAAAACATTCACCCTAATACCATCACACCAGCCTTAAATGAACTAGCTGTAGCAAGTACTCCAATGGGATTGTGGATACCACCGACAAAACGATGGCATGTCAAAGAGTGTGACGCCATCTGTTGCGTGAAATGACTGCTGGGTCTCGGGGAACCGGCTGTGTGTCCTCGGTCAAGAGGCATATACATAACAATAGTCTGGTGTCATGTCTGTTTTGACAATATCGTATTTCCCTTCTGATACAAAAACTGATTCATTCTTCTTTCATCTGCTTCCAGTAAGTGTTACGCTACTAGGGATCGATGATGTATAACCTTCATTATAAGACGAAGTGTAGGGCAATTTAAAGCTGTAAAAAAAATAAGAGCCGAGATTTCTGAGAAAGAGACCGCAATTTCATAATGGTGGATTCCTCCTCCCGTTGCACGACCCTGTTCACTGTGCATGTTCGTTTATTAATGACAGCTTAACAAAGACAATCACTGCCAGCATGCATTAGAAGTCTCAGTGTTACAGAGTTACCAGTGAAGGTGTTATTGATCAACCCCTCTCTGTCTGGCCGAGGAACCATCATCCACTTATTTGATGTAGTGCAGCTTATTTCTTTCTTCACTTTTATCATTCTATTTCTGTGTCTGCCCTCCTCTCTTCCTGATTCTTCCTTTCCTGTTTTGCACTCTTTATTACTCTTCTTTCCACTTCGGGTGACTCTACACTGGTTTCTTGTAACCCAGGAAGCTATCTGCAGCCTAATGTGGTGTCCCTGGGTGGAGAGACAGAAATGCGGCTTCCAACCAAGAACCAAACCTCTACACTCTTCCTCACACCTAGCTGTGACGAGGTGCCGTCAGCAACAATCAAACACTGATTCACTGCACGGGGCGGCCCTGAAGGGGCGGTTGCATGCAGACAGAGCATGAGCAATAAACAAAGATGTGATCAACATGAGTTAATATATAAGGAAATGCAATGAACGGGATTACAGCCATGGTGATAGAAAGTGATGACCTCAGATTCAGAACTGGTTTCAGTGAGTGCGTAGTTAAAACATTTTGATCATGAAAATGGGAGCTGACACCAGTAAAATACAGCGACTGTCTATGCTACAGAAGACAGATGGAAATAATTTTCTACAGGACCCACCCCACCCATCGTGGTGATGAAATATACCAACAAATGAGGCACATCAAACGTTATAGTACTGCAGTGCGCAGTATCATAGCAATTACTTTCACTGTCGGCAGAGACGCAATGGCGACACCGTTATCACGCAAGGTATAACAGTAATGAGGAGTAATTTCAGTTCCCGTTATTCAATGCATTCACGAGTAACGAGCTGCTGTTTAGTGTCTGGGATGAAAACTCATACTTCTCGACTTGCTGTGCTTAAAATAAAAGCGTCATGATCATGCCAAAGGCAAATACGGCAAGGATTTTATTGTACATCCGGTGGTAACTGAGTAAGCTATTAACCTGTACCCCCTCTCGTAAGCAGCACTGATGATGATGATAATGCTGCTGCAGTTGCTGCTGTTGATGATGATAATAATGATGATGATTATAAAATGTTAAGAGTACAGAGGGAGTAGTACAAGTAACCATCACCATTATGTAACCCCAATATAGCCGTAATACCGCGAAAGACGAAAAAGGAAGAAATAAAGCACAATATAAAAGAAGAAAAGTAAAGAGTTCAGAAATTAAGCACAAATAGTTATCGGGAAACAATACAGAACGGTGCAATAAACATATCCTCGTGCGTTGTGGGGAAAATTAAGTACCTTTCACTCTGGAAAGAAAAAAATAATGTTCGCCGCACTCCACACATCTGAAATTAGTGAATTTTACAGATCATTGTTCAAGGCAGCAAGCATCTTTGGAACTTAGTGGTGCAACACCCCAGGAATACAAGTTTGAGTAGATACTGTGATGAATATCTAGTGGACCTTGCAGGTACAAATGGCTCAATAAAGTGGCGGGCCTGAGGTGATAAGTATGGAGCCTGGCACACCATTACTGAACTGATTCACTAGGTTGACGATTCTAAAGCTGACGTTTAAATCCACCAATATAATGTCTGGAAAAAATACGGAATGTTAAACGCAAGACGAAAGATAAAAAAAATTCCCTGTAAGGCTATGGACTTGGTGGTTTGTAATAAACACACAAAAAAGTGCATTCTCTGAGAAGCAACGTTTCATCTGGTTTAGTGAACCCATGACCAGTCTTGCCTCCGGTGTAAATGGCTCTAATGCTGATTTTGTTCTGTAGTGATACAAAATTTGACGGACCTAAAACCACTGTTAATGCACTTTTCCTTCACAAATAGAAAGAAACAAGACAAAAAATGGAAGTAAGAAGAGACAGACAAAGGATACACACACACACATACACACACACACACACACACAATGTATCATAATTACCTTTGTGCTGGCTGGCCAGGTGTTGGGCTGAAGGGCTGATTGCAAAAATTTTCTTGGGCGATCTTTTACAACTTACTCGTATTAGTGGCACCACATAGTTGTCTGGGTGACCAGGAATTTATACGTGTTAGCAGTATCTCTTCTGTATAACAAGGGCCAGTTGTCTGTCTGTGTAATTGTTAGTGAACGTGTTTCACTTACAAATTACTGTGGCGCAACAGACGCTCCCTTCACCCTTTCCACCATCTTGGGTGATGGAGATTTTGTTGTAACTATGATAAGTTGGTAGCATTCTTGAGGGAGACCGGACTGATCAGAATGATGTGACTTTTTTAATGTGTTGGTTATGTTTTTTGTCGACTGCAAATGTGTATATATTGTATTATTTAATTAGGGTTGAGAGTTGACGTATTTGATGTAGTTTCTACTTCTGGCAGTTGTTTCCTATGTTGAACCCCTACAGTAAATCATGTGCCTCGCCTGACAGTCACCAGTTGATGAGTGCAATTTTGGGGAGGCGGTAGCTCGATCGGTAGAGAGTTGGCTTGCAGTCCCGAGGGACCTAGGTTCGAATCCTCGCTGGGGCAGGGAACAGTTTAAGGATTTGAATTTCATTAAATCAGGCTTTACTGATCTACCAGAAGACCCGCCGACATGTCGTAAAAATAACCCCGCTAATACCAATACACCAGTCCTGTATGAGACAGCCCTAGCATGTATTCAATATGGACGGTGGGTGTTAGCGCCGAAGTGGTGACATGTAGAGGTGTATGGTATGTAGGAGGACGGCTGGGCCTTGATAGCAGGCTGTAAAGCCTATGGCCAGAAGTCGGACACATAAAAAAAAAAAATTGCGCAATATAGAAAGATGGCATATGTAGTTAATCATATTGGGTGAAGTATTTCTCTTTTTGTGCAAATGTTACCATTTTGTATCTGTTTGCTTAATTTTTCCTGATTAGGGTCGACAGCTGACATATATGGATTAGTTCCCGTCCCGTCTGGTTCTGTTTCATTTATTGGTGTACTCTATATTAATTCTCGTACCTTGCCCGACAGTCAGGAAGTGATGAGGGCATGTGTGTAATGTAGAGCGGCATTACACATCTATAGTTGATGGTGTTCTGTTGGGCGAGATAGTTTATCCATTAGCGTAAGCCTTTTATAACTGCTTAGGTGGGTTAAGCTGTTTGTCTCTTTAGGCCTTAGTGTAGAATAGCTATTTGTCTGTACGATTTATCGGTGTTAGGGTCGAAGCGTAGGTTTATTTTGTGTTCTTGAACAAATTTTTGTGGCCATTATTTTGTGTGTTCCTGTACCTAATAATCAGATATATAAAAATTTAAATATATGCAAAATAATTACTGATGTAACTCTGATTGAAAAACAATGACAGAATGTGTAAAAACAAAAAAACTGTAAAAACCATTGGCTTAATGACCTTGGCCTCTGGGTCGATAGCCCCCCCCCCCAAAAAAAAAAAGTCTATATGGGTATATCCAGTTGCTCATCCTAGACGCATGGACCGATTTTGGTGAAACATTACATGATCATTCCACAGAGGCCAAGATCTTGAATAAACATTTTTATTTCAAATTTTTGAGATATTTTATTTGCAAAATTATGATACTTATTCCTCAGTAGTTTGTTTTCTTTAACTGAGCGAGTCAAGTCCACTTTCGAGCCTTGCCACATACTAGTTTATTTCAGTTAAAAAAATAGGCAAAAGGTGCTGAACCAAGCCAGCATAGGTGGCTGTAGGTGAACCACCAACTTCAGCCTCCACCTGACTAGAATTCAGGGACTCCAGGCTAGAGGGAACAGCAGAGAGGTCGTCACAAGGTTCCACAACAAAAACTTTAGGTTGTTTGTCTTCGGGCTGAGAGAACTCTGAGGAACCATGGTGATGTTTGATAGGTACAGATGGAGCTTTGGTCAGGCTTGACAATCAGTCAGGAGACTCACCAACATGGACATCTGCCATCACCACGGAAATGGGTAAACCATCTACCATCAAAGTGGGGACAGAAACAGGCAGAGAAGAGGGTGGGCAAACACTAGTTTCACAAGCGGCACTGGCCTCAGGAACAGCATGCCGCAAAACTCCAGATGGAGAAGTGGGCAGTGGAATGGGTCGCGGCAGCTTGTGAGACACAGGACTGCACACAGGCGCTCTGGAAAGGACAGAAGCATAAGTATGCCTGGGCTGGAAGAAGCGAGTCTGGGCTCTCCTCATTGCTTAGAGAAATGAAACCTTCTCATGCATACGAATGGACAAAATCTCCTTCAGGCAGTAGCACGGACAGTTTCGAGAAGGTACAGCATGAGGACGCCCATCGTGATAGCATTTAAGGGGTCCTGGCATGGCTTGATTAGCCAAAGGAGAGACAGACACCAGGCAGGCCAGCCTGTGCACAGCAACAAAAGTGGCCAACATGTCCATACCCTTGACAGTGGAAACACAGCTTTGGGCCCGGCACATATGGCTTCACAGGAAGTGATAGCCAAGTGACCTTCACAGAATTATGCAGCAATAACCTATCAAATTTCAGGAACATGATCGGAGTTGGGGTCAGTATACCATCTTTTTCTTCTGTAGGCAATCAACAGTCCCCACATCGAAAGATCACAGTTCCTCCAACAGCCATGTCTGTGAGTACTGCAGGTCACAGAAAAAAGCCATATCCTTACACTGGTTAAAGGTAGCATGAGAAACACATATTACCAGAAACAGAGGTCAGAACCAGTAAATGAGAGTTCTCTTCTGGGGAGAACACCTCATCAATGATGCTTCCACCCCCCTGGGATGACATCTTAGGTTCTATGCCACAAGCTGAAACTATGGCACAGTGCAAGTAAAGAAATGTCAACATCTAGCACTGACCCACCCACAGAGGATTTCAGCAGTAGATGTTTCACGTATGGCTCAGGCACCGCTTTGTCTCGATCTAACCCCAGAGCCGCACCAATCCAACGTAAACACAGCTTAGTCCTAGCTGGATGCTGGGGCAGAGGAGGACAGTTTTCAGGAACCTGGAAAGGCTCCAAAGAAGATATAAAACAGAAAGAGTCAGAAGAATGTCCGAGGACAGATGCAGCCTCATCAACAACATTTATAACTGAACATGCGATGTGATTATCAAAAAAAAAAACACTTTGCTCTCCCACCCGTCCACCCACCATGGAGCCCAATAAGGGGAGTCCATATGACAGGGATAACACCGCTGGTGACCCCAGAGGTATTGAGGGAGTATATGCAGATAACCACCGGGGGTCCTGGACAAGGGTGACTCCAGGATGATAAGAACCACCAGGCCCACCAGTGTCCAGTTGACCCTCGTCAACATGTGACTTGCCAACTGACCTGGTCGGGCCTGACCAGGCCGCCCGTCTAGCCAAAATAAGGGGAGCAAAGAGGTGTGTTGCTAGCTGCAGGGCACACTGTGCACCATCGCTCAATCTCCAGTACTCCTGTTTCCCAGCATCACGGGACGCCACACAGGGCAAACACGTGGGGAGGCAAAAAACACAACCCAAGATGGAAGATGATCAGTGACGAACAACATCACCAGCAAGCCTTCTTTATCAGTGATGCAGAGGGAGGGGGGGGGAGAGGTTCTTGGTCCACGAGGCCGACAGATGACGAAACCTACAATGGCAGGCAGGCGTCCAGAGTAGGTGGGATTGCCAGCCAAACTTCAAGCCCCACCACCACCACGTCAAGGTGACCCCCCCCCCCCCCCACACTGGGGAGTAGATCCTTCAGATGGAGTACCATTTACTGTAGGTGATGAATATAGTCCAAAACATAATCAATGTGAGACAGAGAGAGAGAGAGAGAGAGAGTAATACTTTAAGTGTTAAATGAATTTAGCTGCATTTCTCATTCTTTACACCACAGCGTTACATTGGATGAGTTCACTCAAGGATTCACAGAAGCAGACCATGGGAGTGGAGAAGATATGACTGATACTAAGAGTTCCAGCCTCATTATAAGAGGGGATAGAGAATTTGCTAAGACGTTGAAAGCTCGCTATCGTATATAATGAAAAAGGGCCCAGTACACAGCCTTTGTGGATGCCAGAATGGACGGCACATGGACTGCTATAACTTCCATCCATACACACTCGATTTGTCTGATCTCTTATGAGCTGAAAGGATATTTCACATAAACTTGTATAACACAACTTATGCAATAAGCCATTATGACTTGCTGGTCAAAAGCAGTGGAAAAGTAAGACTGAACCAGCATAGTTTCAGATCCAAGGTCTAATACAGGATGCAACTCATGCAAGATTGATAGGAAGGCATCAGTTGTGCCATAACTCTTACGATAAGTTATCTGTTCCCTCAGTAAAATGACGGACTGCTCTGAACCCTTACAATAAGTGATGTTTTCCCCGGGTAAAATAAAGACTGCTCAAGATACTCCAGCCGGTTGCAATACGCCGTTCAAATGAAAATACGAGTGAGAGATACAGATATGTGGCTGCAGGCAGCCATTGGCAACATGCCCTTGAATGGGTTATATTAGTAATTTTCCAACAAGAGGGGAAGGAGCGTCCTCTTATCGGATGTCTAATTATGGCAATGATTTTAGGATTTACAACACCCAACACTCACTAGAATAAGAGAACCACACTGTGGATTAAGTGTATAACAAGCATCAAACTCATTTAGGATTTTCTTGACTCTTTTACCCTGAAGTCCAACTTAGAGAGGCATGGACTTGGAAAACATTTAGTATCTATGGATATTCTGTTTCTGCATAGCTTCTAATCAAAGAGTAGGACATCAGTATTTAGGTTTCTCTTTGGAATCACAGACGAAGACCACCGGGAAACAGGAAAAGGGACAACGATGAAAAAGCTTCTAAAATGGATGATATTAAAGTCGACCAGGGCAGTAACAGCTCACATTCAACCTTACTGTAAGCCTGCTCCTCAACTGAATGGGCCAGATCGTGGTCATATCATGAATATCTGGTGCTAGGTAGAAGCTTGGGATGATAAAATATCTTGCTTAACATTTTTAACAATGCGGCACTCGTCTGTGAAGTATCCCTCATCACATCTTCGAATATGAGGGTTTACAAAAGCACACTATGACGGACAAGATTAATAGCATCACGCGTCACTGAACGGGATGGATCAGAACTCGTATTGATTGTAGTCCAAGGAATATTGCTAACCTCGGTTCAGGCTGAGTCTCAGTTAACTCTGGCTTTCATGAAAGAACACTTGGGGGGATTGATTTCCAGACTGACAGTCAAGCAGACAGCATTGTGGTCCGATGTGATCGATTTATTCAGATATTAGTTTGCTTATCCCTGGGAGAAAAATACGACTGGAAAGGTATTGGTGCCGCAGACACGTTACATTGAAGCTGATGGAACATACTGCTTCTCTATAACCTGATTTACTCCTTAGGTTACACAGTTATAGTGAATAACACGGAATCCATGTGAAAGCTACTTCACAACTCAGGATAACGTATTGCGACATGAATAACGAGGCATTTCACACTGCAAACTTCAATGCCATTAGTGATACCCATTTTAGGCGTGAGATCCTAAAAATCCACTAATAAATCTTCGCCTCCCAGAATCCACCCTAGTTACACTGAACCGTGTCGTTCATCAAGGCCCTCCCTCCCTTGCCACCGCCATCTCACTACTCCATCCTTCACACTAATGGCCTCACACAGCGCCCCCCCATCAATCTCTACCATATATCTACTTCTCACCATCTCCTTACTCTTGGTTTGTTCGAGTCTGAGGTATTCATGTTGGTCGAGGGTGTTCGTACATCACTGGCCAGTAGATTTCACTCAGTCAGCTTCATTCTTCTTTCACTAAGATGATGTATTAATTAAAAAAATAAAAAATCTTGCTACGTCAGACAGATATTTTTAACCTAGAAAAGATGTTTTGTAATGAAGGAATGAATGAACTCTCACTGTCTGCTATACCTGGCTTCTTACGGCACAAGTAATGAAAAAAAAAATGAAGCTGTAGATTAAATTAATGAACCACGTCGGGCTATATTCTTGAGAGAAACGAGATTCTCTAGCGCCTCAGGTTATTTATTTGTCTAGTGCCTCTTCATTTTATCTAATTAATAAAGTTTGGACATAGTTTTCATTAAGAACATACAATTGGAATGATGAGTAACAAAAGCAAATAGTGACCGGTAAGCAAGAGGTGCAAGAGAGTCTCATAAAGCCACGAGAATCCGGTCTCTGATGTACGAATCAAAACCTCCACGACAGAGGTCACCAGCCGAAAGCTTGCGGGACATGTGGCCGTTGAGCTGATCTAATGCTGCCGCTGGACTTTTCAAAAAAGTTTAATAGTTTGGTGTACAGTTAGTAAATAGTGTGATTTTTATTTTCCTAAAAAAAAAAAAATCATAAATTTCTTCTATTATGTTATTTGTAAAATGATCAGACAAATGTTGTTGGACTAAATTAAATAGTTAACCAGTAAAATTTGGTACACTGGGGAAAGAAGTGGCCTCTTATGCATCCGTTAAGATTTCAAATCTTTCTCGTCAGTTTGTTACCAGTCGGGTTTGATGGCAACGATAGGCTACCGTTTCACCTCCTGTCACGCCGCTGCTGCAAAAACATGGTTCCTTTTCCAGACTGCAAGGACTGTGAAGAAAGCAAATACTGTGAAAGAATTTAATGGAAAAATGACAGTTTACTATAGACATGGTTATGAGAACTTTTTAGACAGAGCAGCAGCTAGAACTGAGATAAATATGGCAACAGGCAAATTTACAAATGATACAGTATTTGTATTTCACAGTTAGTAGGAATACGGTAACATGTATTTATTTTCAGTAAGTCTATTGTCATACGTCGAAAGTGAGAGGAGTGGAAGTGAGGTAGATACATGAGCGGAGCATGTGGTGTTACTTAGAGAGAGAGAGAGAGATGAGGAAATGAAGGAACGTGGTGTTGTTGATGTGGATGTATTGGAAAGCATTTGGAGAGATATCATGTGGTGAAAATGAAAACTGAGAGATTGGCTTGGAGAGTGTATGTGAATGAGGTGGAGGGGAAGAAGAGAAGAGAAGACTGAGAGTTATGACGAGATGGAGGGATGGGGTGGAGAGGTTCATGAGTGGAGATGTGGTTTGGAGAAATGGCAGCCAGGTGGCAAAGGACAGGGTGGCTTGGATGCGATACGTATGTGATTGCCCTTTCCGCGATTAAGGTGTCTGGCTATAGATGGATAGCCTGTTATAAAAGGTCATGTTTTCAGTGAGTATGTAAACACAGTAACATGCGCCTACAGTTAAAGGTGTGCACCCACCCCATCATACAATGACTGTCTAGTGTTGTCCACATACACAGTCTGGAGACCTTTGCTCTACAGCATGGCGTCACTAACTGTTTGGCTCGTGTTTTTTACGGCTTTGGAGTTTTGTAACACTGCTTCCTAAGTACTTTGATCTTCATCTTACACCAGAATACCCTCTTTTAAATAACTGATGCAAACTATACTCTTTTGTAGATTGGCTTAGATTTTCGTCCATTTGCATCTTGTTTCACGTAGGGCAGTGACGGAAAGAGACAAGGATGCGGCTCAGCCTCCTTCCCGTAGCTCTTCTGTGTGACTAACATCGTATTCTAGTGCTCAATTATTTTTACAGCTCAGCCGTCACAGTGGAGAGATGGCAATTCTAGGTCAGGTTAGAATGAAATGAGTGTATTCGATATCAAAATATATTAACTGACGTACAAGAGAATATTAAAGTTCAGCATGCAAAATGAATCAGAGATGCTGCGAAGCCTCCTATGCCTCCAAAAATACTGTACATCTCTTAATGCTGCACTTCGCGGTAAGTATGGGTGAAGCCCAGATTATAGGATGCTTGTAGATATGTTACAGGGACAGGACACGTTAACACCTACAATCCAAGGCCATATTTTCTATAATATTTTTGCCACTTCTGGATGGTCTAATTCAGCTTAAGAGAGACTTGTCAATCTGGACTGGGTTAGATATAGCCTTCATTAACTCCTTGAGTAATGAGATCTTACTGAAGCTGAATTAAACAGACTGAAAGTAATAATTAGAAATATAGAAAAAAACTGAAGCTATTAAAACAATACTGCCTATGTCGGACATTTCTCTGGGGATGAAAAACCCTTTTTGATAATGGTGAACTTCAGGCATAAACTTGGCCCATTACACTGAATGGCTCGCCAATTCGATGAGATTAATTATTTCCCCCAAATTCTCTTTGTCATTTGTGTGTGTGTGTGTGTGTGTGTGTGTGTGTGTGAATCATCATGTGACCGTACTTTCCCTCCCTCACGGTTTACCATGTCGTTGTGATTACCATAACTACAACAATATATGTACTGTCCATCATTACGAATGAGTGAGCGAGCGACGTTCACCCCCAGCTGAGTTTGGAAACAGACAGCCCGGCAGGAACCGGCCGTCACGCGAAGCAAAAGCTGATAATTTTACTCCTATGCGAAGTACACATTTGAAATTCTTTCTGCGTGTGATACATTCATTAAAAAAAATGTTATCAACTAGAAACTCACCCACAAAGGCGTAGGAGCCCCCTGGATTCTTGAGTTTCCCATGGGAGTGTTTGGCTCCATTCGATGAACGCTTCAATTACGGATAAAAAGAAAGAAAAAGGGTTTCTCCTCATAACACTGTGTGATTTGGCATCAACTCCAGCAATTAAAACTCGGAGATTCCGCCTATAATTTTATATAAGAGGGAAATTGTGATTGCATGGCCTCGCTCACTCGTCACGCTCTCACAAAGCGCACTCTATTGGTATATTATCATCCCACGCTTTTTGTACCCTGTGGTGAGCGCAGAAACCCGGGTCTAGGATTCTCGTTCCCGACATTTAATGTGATTGGCCAGCTTAGCCTGCCCACGAACAGCATTATGTGAGCAATAAACATCCATCCTTCACATGTAAGCTCGTATGTGCCCCGTAGGGTTGCAGCGCCTCGGCCCACTAGATGTCATTTTACTATATGTTTACCTCTGAAAATACGAAATGATTTCCTGGTACATTGGATGTAATTTTTCTTGTCACTCATTGAGTCAATCGAAGGAAACTGTACATCAAGGGAGTAGATGGTAGATGCCCCACCCAATGCGTCCGCTGTTTTTATATATAGCAAGTAACTTCTAATTATGCTTTGTTTAAAATTTTGTCTCAAGTATGCAGGACTCCTTCAGGATTTTTCTTTGGCGTAGTTCCTTTGATAGAAGGGGATGTGAGTTGGAGGAAGGGCAGCCAAATGGCAGAGGACAGGGTGATGTAAAGACGATTTGCTTCGGCCCACCCCGTACGGAATTAGGGAGTCTAGCTATAGATACTATTAATAGACAAAAGTTGACCTGTCACAATAAAGAGCTCAATGATTGTCTTTTCTCACTTCAGCCCGAGGATGTCTGTTTCATTTAGTTTTTACCAGAGCACAATGATTTTCTGAAGCCTATGTGCAGTCCCACCAGCTGAGTGGATGAAAAGGAATCCAAGCTTCCTGTAACATCCTCCGCTAGTAAGAACTTTGGAAATCTGAAAGTATAGCTCTAGAAAAGTAAAAATGATATGTCAAAAAATATATATATATATTTTTTTTAAGAGAAACGGTAATTCACTTACAATGAATAACGTTCAAATAATATGATGCAAAGAATTTCTGGAGTCTCAGAGCCTCAAGACTGAAGCCGTTAAGATAAAGAAGATTCCAGTTTTCTCGGTACTGTGTCTAACCGGCATTGCTAGTTTCATCCAGTCCCTTTCTATTCCTGTAGCCTGCCATGTCCAACTCACCATGCAATAATATCTGCTATATATACTGGACATTCTTACCCCCTGCTCTTCATGTCTACCTTCTCCGGTCCTGTTTTACCCCTACTCAATCTTTTGCCCATTATAACGACAGTATTACTCAACTTTATCGTCTTTGGACTTTCATAACTAGTCTCAACCTCATCCTGTTTCTTTACTCTCTGTCTCTCTCTTTCTCTCGTCATGCTAAGCCTCATATTCACATCTGTCCTCTTTAACTGACGCTCTTACTTCGTTCTGTTCCTGCCTTCCTCCCTCTATTCTCAGTCCATCCTAAATCTACCTTCTGCCCTTCGTAATTCAGCTTCACTCCGTCGTACGCTTGACTTCCCCTCCCCCCCTCCTTCCCCTTTAGTCTCGCTCTTTGTTCCCATGTTTCGTTCTTTCTCAGACACACAGAGATGGGAATGGTTAGATGGATGTGTTGTGCGCCCTGGAATGACAGGCCTGGGGGTGGGGATGCGACTGAAGAACTGAGAGGTGGGATGGACTTGAATGTATCAGTGCTGTGATGAGAAGTGGTAGATAATTATGGTTTGGCCATATAGAAAGTATTGAGTTTGACAACTGGGTGCGGAGGGCGAGAGGTGTAAACGCCGAGGGTGGAGCTGCGAACGGTAGGCCATAAAAGACTTCGGACCAGGTCATTGAGTGTGACCTTAGGGTTAAGGAACTGAAAAGAGGGACTGCTAGAAATCGAGCATTGTGGAGAGCTGCCATTAGTTGACGATGGCTGATGCATGTAAGCTTGTTGGAGCCCTTGTAAGCTAAGCAGCAGTTTCTTCAGTCTTAGCCCTTGTTTATATATCTTCTGTCCTCTTTTACTATAACGCCTAACCTCCCAAGCTTACAACATGTATTTTGCCGTCTCTCGGGCACACCTAAGCCGATCTATTCATATTCTGTGCCTTTCAAAACTCAGTCTCCATATTCCCAACTTTTGCTCTCTCTATTTCACAGCCGTATTCTAAGTGGCAGGGCATTTTGTAACAATTTTATCTTTGTAATCCAGTCTGCACACTGGCCATCAGCATCAATTTGTATGTTAGTGAGATAAACTATGTCGATGTTAAAGGATGTAAATAGCATGCGGGAGAATGTTAAGTTGTAACAGTCAAACTATATTGGTAAGGAGGAAGTGCTACGAAGCGTCCGGTATCACCTGGAATCGGACAATCAGTTTCACCCACCCACATTCCCATCCTCTTCTATTCACAACTGCCTCACCCCGGTCTATATTCGTATCTGCCCTTTCGCTAATGCCTCACCCCGCTCTACATCTCTGTCTGCCCATCCATATATGTAGCACCCTGCTCTGCATTCGTATCTGTCCTTCTATAATAATCGCACCCCGCTTTATATTTCTTTCTGTCCTATGGTGTCTGTCTGGCCGCCCCTCTATGTTCGTATCTGCTCTTTGGCACCTACCTCCGCCGCTTTGCATTCGTATCTGTCTTTTCTCAAATGTCTCATCCCAATTTCTCCCTGCATTATCTCTGTCTTGCCATTTTCAAAGTATTCTCATCCCGCCATGATCCTGTCTTCTGATAGCCTATTCATAACTATCTCATCCCGATTTATTCTCAGTTGTGTTTTCCACAACCATCTCGCCCTGCCATATGCTTTTTTTTTTTTCTGTCCTTCACAACTTTCTCACATAACTTTACTCATGTTGTCTGGCATACTTACAACTGATTCACCCCGCCATATTCCTATCTTCTGCCTTCATAAATGAGTCTCACGCCTCCATATTTCCATCATCTCTTCTTTTCCTAAATATCTCGCCTCATATAACTCCTCTCTTCCTTCTGACTTTTCTCCCTTACACCGCTGTGTTCCACCCTTCTGCCTTTTCTGATTAAGTCTGACGCAAACCTATTTCCAACCACCGACACTTCAGTAGTAACCTTGACGTGTTATCTCACTTTAGCTCCCACCGAGTACGTTTTTCTTCCAACACTCTGAATCTTCTGAAACTTCTGAGAATATTGGACTAGTGACAGGCCTGGGTAGGAATAAGTGTTTTGGGTTAGATAACATGTGTGACAAGATGGATAACGAGCTTACTCAGTGGGTTAGAGGGTGTGGCAGACGTAGCAAGGTGATGTAACAAGATGTATAAGAGGACATGACAGGTTAGGTAAGAGAATGTGACAGTATGGATAAAACCATCTGTGACAGATTGCATCAGACGATGTGCCACAGACTGGAAAGGACGATGCGGCAGACTGGATTATATGACAGTTTGAATAAAATGGTATGTGGCAAGTTGGATAAGATGGCATGTGGCAAACAAACAAGGGATGAAGCTATGGTACACCTAATGTCTCACTTGGCTTATATCTCTGATTGGGGTAAAAGTAATCTTGTTTTCAGTGCATCAAAAACTCAGTTCTTATATCTTTCAACTCGACACTCTCTTCCGCAGGAGTATCCTCTTATATTTTTTACAATATCCATCATCTCTAAACATACTTGAGGTTTCATTCTCTCGGGATTTATCTTGGAAAGATCATATTATCTGTCTTGTAAAATCTGCTTCCAAGAGCTTAGTGTGATAAGCCGACTACGTGCCTTCTTTACCCCTGCACAGTTGTTGACTTTATACACGGGTTTTATTCGCCTCAGCATAGAGTACATCTCTTATGTGTGGGGAGGCTCCTCACATACAGCTCCTCTCAAGAAGGTGGAGTCAAAGGCTTTTGGTCTCGGTAGCTCCCTTTAACCTCTGTCTCCTCGACGCACTGTTGCATCTTTATTTCTTTTCTCTCGCTAGTTCATTGTTCACTGCTACTCTGAACTGTCTGCTTGCATCCCTCCACCACTACGGCGGGCATGTAGCACCCGTCTAGCAACAAACTCTCATCCCTTTTCTGTCCAGTTCTCTAATGCAAGTGTTAACCGTTACCCCAAGTCCTTCAAGTATGCAACAGATCAACTCTGGAACTGTCTCTCCCTGTCTGTATATCCTGCTGCCTATGATCTCCAGTCTTTCAAACGCAGTGTGTCCAGGCAACTAGAAGCTGAACAGATCTTGAGTTTGATTCTGTTATCTTATTGTTTTTTCTTGTCAGTAACAATTTTCAGGCTCCTAGCCTTTGATTCCTCCTTCCTTGCATTAAAAGAAAAAAAAAAAGCACGAAAAGAGGATGATGTGACAGACTGCATAAGTCGAGATGTGACAGACTGGATGGAACGACATGCGTCAAATTGGATTAATTATATTTTGAATAAGATAGTATGTGGTTAGTTGGCTAAAAGGATATTTGACCGGTTAGATACGATAATGCATCAGGTTGAATAAGAGGCTGTGTAATTGGACTGTCACGACATTATCCAGCAGGCTATATAAAATTACAAGTTGGATAATATGATATGTGACAGTGAATGCATATTTGAGACTAAGTGGTCAGTGATTAAGGAGACGAATTAACCTTTTCAGTACGAGAGGCCTCTCCTATACTAAATAAATCCTATGGAGGTAGCGATACGTAGGGTGGGTCATACACTGCTCCCAACTAATTCGTGTTGCGGGGATGACTCAGTCTGCTGATGTGAGAAGCGCAGCCATTTTGATTGCTTTGAAAAATTACTTATCATACCGGTGTCGGAGACGGAAGCCTTCATATGGTGGTACCGACTTAATCGAGCAGCTTCTCTGCCTATTTATAAAAATATCTCTCATCTCCCTCCCTATCTCTGAGAGGAGAGTGGTGGTATGCCAGAGAATGGCAACCTCAACCTACAGTCCACAGGGTTCACATTTCAGATGAACCTCAGCTGCTACTGCTACTAATCAGACCTGCAATTAGTGAGCGTAAAAAAAATAGACACTGTAAGAAAGAGCTATGGAAACTAGAAAAATGACACACGGTAGACACTGGTAACGCTGATTGAACCGTCCCCGCAACATACCAAAACTGGAGTGGTTCATACACGTATATGGGCTTCCCTGTACACATCTGGAAAAAAAAAAATAAAGGTGAAGTGAAGGCTACAACCTATTGATAAAGAATATTTCGGTGAAAATTAAAACTGTGAAATCATTACAGTCAGAAACCAGTAGAGATAAGAACTGTCACTGGCATATTACGGGGCGCTGAAGAGTAGCCTAAGTAGCTGTGGAAACAAGCCTAATATCGATTCATTCATTCATCCAACAACTGATCCCTTTTTACCCCATCAAGACCGTAGAGACACGGACCTAGGCTACTCGGTCCCTACGTTTAAGGCAATGGAGACCAGCCTCACTTGCTCCAGAATGCCACTGTGGGAGCAATATATTCCAACCACCCTCAGATGGAAGTCCTTACAGGCTCCGGTCGGCTGATGTGGTTTAGCCCACTAGTTGTACGGTCTTATCTGTGTTTTGCTGGAACAGAGTACTCAGAGTTTTTCAAGCAATGAGAAGGCTACTGATGGCACCATTAACTCTCTCAGGTTCTTCGGACTCATTGTCAGCTGTATATAATCGTTTGCCCGTAGCTTGAATAAAAACAGTCCACATGGAGAGCTTATTTGGCCACATCTGTGCAGTGACCACATCTCTGCCAGATTTCACCTATTCTAGGAGAATTAAAACTGTCGTAACACTTTTATTATTTATTAGTATTATCATTTTTCTCCAAATTACTCTGCACATTACACTCCCGTCTCCAGTATTATGCCAATTGCTTTTGAAAGTATTACTGGAGTGAATATGCAAAAGGAGAAGCAAGGCTCTTATATCTGACTGTCATTTGTCTGATATGCTATAATCCTAGACGTGTGTGTATGTGTGTGTGTGTGTAATTCACCGGGTCAACCAGTAACACGTGATGGTTGTGATCATCAGCAGTTTACGCTCCCGGAAGATAGCTGAGAGCTTATATAGTCCGATCTAAGGGCAAAGCCTTGATCTTCACATACGCACACACTCATCCTCTTGTTCAAGGAAGACAGTGACCACCCACTTCGTCAGTGAAACTTGTCGCATCCCGAACAAGGCTCGAATCCCCGCCTTAGCAGATCCTAAACGAGAGCGTTACCACTAAGCCGGAGGCGGTGTGTGTGTGTGTGTGTGTGTGTGTGTGTGTGTGTGTGTGTGTGTGTGTGTGTGTGTGTGTGTGTGCAGCCGAACCTGGAAAAAGAGATTGCGATAACATTTGGCAGGATGGTTGCAACTGGGTCACAGATGGGCTCATTCCAATTTCATGTCGATTGAAACTATTTGACGGGGTGTTTCGGCCACTAATAATTGTCCCCATTGGCTTTACATTACGCGTAACATGTTGGCCGGTGTCGAGGCAGCTATTCGTCCGTTTCGAGCAATGTGAAGCGTAGTTGAAAAACTTCTCTCATTTGAGCGGTCGATTATTACACAGAATTATCTTTTCCTCAACAAAATGTATACTGGTATCATTGGCATCGATATACAGTTCTGCATGCAATGGTGAAAAAATTGTTGCAAGCAGATGTATACTGTATATATATATTTTTTAGTCATTCGCGTGCTGGAAGGTGGGGGGCAGGGAAACATGCATCACTGAAAATTGGTCATTTTCAACAAACAATTACGACACTTGAAATATGAATATACGGACATAATTTGGCTCTGCTGGCACCGATGCAACGTCGCGCACCGGTTATATAAGCAGCTTACCCATATATTCATAAACGCTGTTGCAGTTGTGAGGTGATTGAAACAGAATTTGTTTAGCTACAAACGATTGAGTTGCTAGGGTGAAGCGGTGAAGCCCGATAGCCCTCAGTAAGAACAAATATGCAGCGGCCTGGTAGAACAGCAAAGCATTTGTGAAAGAATGGTAAGTGTCAAGTATGATCTACATGCTTCCCACATCAGAGTGCAAAACAATAACGTGACATGCTTCTGAAATTCTCGGAAAGAATGAGTGTTTGTCGACGCCTTGGTCTTTTCAGCTTGTATGATGCAGCTTTTAGTCACTGGACAGGCGTTCATAAATATCACATTGAGTAAATTAAGTCCATGGGTTTACGCGTGACCGTTTTCTATTCGATAATAAGCACTTCGATTCCATGACGTAGATTTCATTTCATTTTTGCTACTACACACACACCTACACGCGCACCCATGTATACTCGCATGAACCCAAATAAAGTGTATGCATAAACAGCTAAATATACAAAAACGTTATTTATCAAGCATCCATCTACTCATAGACAAACTTGGCTACCGTCACAAACACTCTTTACGCCATTAAGAACGTTTTCATCCACACTCAACACTTTATGCGTCCGACTTCTAACGATATCTTAACAGCTGGTTCTCTGAGGCTCAGCAACCACCTTACCTACGTAACACCTTACATAATCACCCCCTGTTCACTCTGTCATATGATTTTATTTTCCACATCCTTACATGCCAAAAAAAAAAAAAAAATCTTATCGTGTCTCTCGCATGTTTACTCCACAATCTGTTTTACTGCTCATCTGAATACTACATCCGCCCTCACTTAGGAAACCACCCTTTTTATCCCTCCCATATCACTATTTACCTCCACTTCACACGTCTTCCATAGAGCTTTCCCAGATCAGTCAGCAGACATATTCCGCTTCAGTCACCGTTGCTAGCACGATACAATCACAGTCTCGTCCTCTCCACTGATATAAGTTTACTTAGAACGGCTTTTCAACATACATCCCACAAACAATTCATGGCGCTCTCTCCACTAGATTTTATCATTTCAATATATACCTCAGGAAAACTTGTTGCTTTCCCATTCTTCAATCTTTTCAAAGTAGCCCTAACTTCTACTACTGACATTCTCGGGCACCAAATTCCTTTCCTATATACTATTCAACCCGCTCTGCTCTTGCAAGTGCCATTCACTTTATTTTACACCACGGGTCACAAATCGAAAGTGGGTGCTATGCTTTCCTCTTCGTATGTGTTTCTGTCTGTCTGGCTGTTTGACTGTCGATGTGTGAACAAAATAACGCAGAGTTTTTATTCGATTGTAAAAACTTGGTGAAATTGTTGAGGGATAGCCTAGTGGTTGATCTATCGTTTTAAGAGTATTACGTCAAAGATTAAGGCCACAGGGGTAGGTCAAAGATAACCGAGCAGGGTTAATGTAAAGAAGTTTGCTTTGACTGAGACTAAACTTGTTGAAAGTGTTAAGGGTCATGCAAGTACCAAGTGATCCTATTTTGAAAACAGTCAGAGGTGAAGGTCACAGGAAAAGTCATACTTCGACCCAGACGTGAGCAAAACGTCTAGAACAGCTTTGATCTTATTTGGACTAAACTTGGTGAAAGGACTGAAGGGTCAACTGATTTTAGAACAATAGGTCCAAGTTCATAGTCACATAGCAAGGCCAACTTAAACAGCCTTTAGCCGATTTCAATCAAATTTTTGAAAAGGTTCGGGATCTCCCAGGAGGTGCTGAATCGATTGAGAACAATTGGTCAAAGGTCTAGATAAGAGGGAAAGGTAAAGTGTCAAAGTAGCAAGGCAAGCTCAACTCTCACTGCTTTGATCCCACATGAAACTAATTTGGTGGTAGGACTGAAGGTCATACTAGAATTAATTAACTCGACTTTGAAGGCAATTAGACGAAGGGCAACATCACTGAACAAACTCATATGTCCGGCGCACATACTAATAATTGTTGGGCAGGTGTGTTGCACTACTGAGTGCTCTTCATTTCCTAAATATTCTTTGCATCAGCTCCTTAGCAGTCTTCATAGAAAGAAAAAAAGTCAAAAACGTTGTTCATAATTTTCCACATTTTCTTAATTAATTTCTTTACACAACTTGTTTTTGACATATTCCCTTTCTTTTGCCTGCTTTCTTTTCTTACTTCGGCTCCATTTTTTAAAAGTTTCCCTTCAATTGGTTGCATATTCATATTTCATCATGCCATCCCCTTCTTACTTCTTACTACATGACACCCTTTCAGACCGCAACGGCACATGCTTTTAACACTGCTGACCAAACACAATTTGGAGAGCTTCATCAAAAATTGTTTTGTTCTGTATTTACTCACGCTAACCTCCCTTCCCCCTCCCATTATACTCTACTCATGTTCATCTATCACATCTTTGATTTTCGTTATTCTCACATTTATTTTCACTCTGGGTAGCTCTTTCACTCCTCTTACTGAAGATGCTCGTCTTATTTTCAAACAACATGTTTACTGAAACTGCTGCATATTTACAATGAACACAATTAGTATGAATCATTTATTTTTCTGACCCTAGGAATATATTTACAGTTCGGTTCCTAAGGTCAAGCAGTCCTTCTATGTGCCACTTTCCCTCGCGTGTCACTATGGCGCTAGTACTTACAGTTCACATTGAATACGTATTAAAATTCTCGCCAAACACACGGGTATTGGTATTAGCGAGGTTGTTTTGTGGAAGATCAGTCAAATTTACATGGTTATTAAACATATTCATACATTAAAATGTTGCCGGGAAACGAACTGGGGTCCTTTCAAACTGCAGCCAACTTCCAAAGCCATCACTTATCTCCACGTCGGTACAGATCTCTCAGCTTATCTTTACCTCAATACCCCTTTCCCCAGATAACGCACAGTGGCATGTTCCATCACTTATTCCTTCACTTTTTTTTCCCCGAAACCTTGGAAAAAAAAAAACTTGGTGATGTGTTCGTCGCCTCGCGTGAGGAAAAAAAAAATATCGGTCGTCAGGGAATTGACTGACGTCAGGGAATTGACTGACAAGCACTCGATTTTTTTTCCTTTCCCTGTCAGCCGGTGGTTGGGAGGGGGACAGGAGGTATTAGGGTTAGGGGAGGGCATGAGAGAGAGAGAGAGAGAGAGAGAGAGAGAGAGAGAGGGAGAGAGGGAGAGAGAGAGAGAATTAGCATTTAACAGCCATAATAACTTAAAAAAATCTACTAAACCTTTCACAACAGTCTGAAAACTTTAATATCTTGCTTTGGCTCCCTCCAGGCAAGTTTGTGCATCTAAATATCCTATTGGTTCTTTCGATACGGTGAAGTTATTATGAAGTTAGTTTTCGTCACTTCCTTTAAGCTTCAGCGTAACTTAAACATTGGGAAAGACCTCTTGTTCAATGACGTTCTCTTTACTTATCGTCACTACCGCCAGAGGGTTACGTCCAGCTAAGAAATGTCTCATAGTTGAAGGGGTATGTTTATCGCAGTACCCGAGTTAGAAAGTATTTATTAGTTATTTTTATATGATGAATTTCTCTCTCTCTCTCTCTCTCTCTCTCTCTCTCTCTCTCTCCC
>JAGKTI010005937.1:32446-42734 GCA_018397915.1 Birgus latro
CTCTCTCTCTCTCTCTCTCTCTCTCTCTCTCTCTCTCTCTCTCATTGTTTATCTCAGTTGTTTAATGCCACCTAAGGATTAAGGAAGATCTTTCGTGGTGAATAATTAACCATTTCACTCCAAAGACATATTCCTTTTACCACTACTCCCACGAAACGACATTATACAGAGAAGGATAACTTTTCGAAATGGAGTGCTAAGACGTAACCTTCATTAACCTCTTCCAAGCCAGAGCTCCCCCAAACTTTAATCAGTCGCCAAGTAGTAGTTAAATGGAAATGAATGATAAGTCAGTCATAAAGGGGCTTCAATCAATACTGTAGCGGTGACATACAGACTTCAATAATTCCTTCACATACTGGTGTCTTCCCAAGCTTTAAAAAATCGTCTGGTCAGAGCATGATTAAAGGAAGTAATTATTTTCTTTTTACTGTAACTTGCCCTAAAATTACCATCTCTGCTTCTTGATCGCGGAGTTGTAACAAGAACTTAACACTAAAATATGGTGCGTCACGAAAGGGTTATGGAAAGGATGTAGAGCCGCACCATTGTCTTCTCCGTACGTGAAATAAGCTACACAAGGATGCAAACCTTGGACAAGTTAAGGTGAAGGAATTAGGGTCACCATTCTGATGCGGTTATGCTTCAGTACCTGTGAAGTTTAATTTACTGAAGGCTCCGCTGTGAAAGAACTATAGTCATCATTCTCAAAGGGTTAAATTTCAATACATGTGAGGTGTCATATAATGTAGGCTTCCCTGTGAAAATACTAATGTCATCATTTTGACGGGGTTAAGCTTCAATGGTGGAGAGGTGAAATATCGAAATAAGCTCTACGGATCATTGACCCCCTTCACAGCTTCCCCGACTTGAGTAAAATCGTCTGCCCTATCTTAATTAAGTAGATAATTTGCCATCCTACTGTAAAGGTAAAGCTTCAGTAGTGGAGTAACTAGCGATTTTTTTCTTCTGACTTTTTTTTTTCTGATGTCTCTGGCTTTTCATTTCACAGGGAGGCTCTTCTGCAACGACTTTTGTCCGCGTCTGATTAAATCCGAATTCCGAGGTGATGAATGAGTCTTAATGACGAGAGAGAGAGAGAGAGAGAGAGAGAGAGAGAGAGAGACATTCCAAGCACAGCCAGGGTATTCAGAAACTCTCCTAAACATTGTCTTGTGTATCACTACTTCTCTGCTTTTCTTTTCTTATACAGTAAACGAAAACTTCAAAACGAGATTGGAATGAAAGCTGACGACTAAAAATACGACCCGACAGTGTGCCTTGTGATAATAAATTCCTGCTCTTCAAACTGTATGGCAAGGAAATGTATTAGGGTTCTTTATAAATACATGCCTTGGCAGATAGTAGGACTCCAGCTCGTGACCTCGTTATGCCTTCGTCTCATTTGAGCATGTCATTAAGATTAACACATCATTAAAAGTAACAAAGTGATATCTCGGTATAATCCAGGACGCCGGTATACACTGCGGATCGACCGTCGCCTGTTCAGTTCATATAATCATGTATATCCTACTATCATCTATCTATCTATTGCCAGACGCCTTAATCCCGTAAGGGGTGGCCACAGACAAATCGCCTCCATGTCGCCCTGTCCCCCGCCATTTCATTGCCCTGCTCCCAGCTCACACCCCACTCTCTCATACACTTCTCCACTCCATCCCTCCATCTCATCCTCGGCCTCCCCCTCCCTCTCCCTTCCTCCACGTCACACACATACACTCTCCTCGTCAGTCTCTCACTCTCCATCATCATTTGCTGTATTATTTACTTAACTCTTTACTGCTATAATTTTAGTTTCCGGATACCACCAGACGAAATATTTTAGAATTTTTCATCAATCTTTTCTTTCCATCAGTTTGTCTCATTTTCTGTCTGAATCTGTCAAAACCCTAGTAGCGTAAAGGGTAAGCTATCAGGCAATATTTGACGGAAATTGATCAGTCCACCCCCAATCCCGGAGCGGTATACTGTGACGGTATACTCTATCCATCCTTGGGATTCTCGGATGTAAACCCTTAATATTCACATCTGCTTGGAGCGCTTAAACCCACTAAAATACCTGGCGTCAGTTTTGCTATATGGTTACCACCCAGCGTAATTAATGATTTCCAGGATGACGACACACCATTTCAAATACAACCATAGCTAAAGCCAGTTGTACTTAATAATCCCGTATCACATTCTGGCTAGCTTTTGGCAGTTTTATCCTGACAGGTTAGATATATCCAGCTGGAGGGATTGTATTCATTAACCCCATAAGTACCTGAGGCCATTCCTACGTTGAATATAATCGTCTAGTACACGGACGATTTTAAAAAAGCGGGGTAGGGGAGGTCATCATAGTGCTGAGGTTTTACACGGGAGAAAAACAGAGCATCCTGATTCAGTGGATTACTTCTGATTCAGTGGATTATTTCTGATTCAGTGGATTGCTTCTGATTCAGTGGATTACTTCCGATTCAGTGGATTAGTTATGGAGTAATTGACAGAGGAATAATGAACTAATTATCCTCGTTACGGATGTATTATCAAATGCGTTTTAGTTATTTGGAAACTTGACCATATTATCTTTACTACTACTACTACTACTACTACTACTACTACTACTACCACTACTACTTATTTTTGCACTAAAGTACTTCAGAATAATATCGTCTTTAATATTTCATTCTTGCTGTCATCACACGACTTTACTGCAGTTAAAGGACAGGTCTCGTAACAAGGGCATAAATGGACTTGTTTCCAACCCCCACAAAGCTACTCATCTCACTTAAGCTGAGTAAAATCGTCCGTTGAGAGCAAGGATAAGCGTAAAGCGACCTCACCATACTAAGCTGTTAACCATATCGGTATTTTGTATTCTGTTATTGTTAGAACTTTTGTCACTGTTTTGAATTTGACAGTTTTAACCACTTGAAAAAAAAAAATCCATACACTCCTTAGGTAGACGTGCACCGGTGACTGAGTAGACTGTTGATTATGGGCTTGTGGCAAATGATAAGGCGAGGGAGGACACTGGGGTTATTGCTGTAAGAGGTTCAGTGGTAGTTGGGTGGCTGGAGGCAGAGGGCAGATGGCTATGTGGGAAGAGAATTTCATGAGAATCGTCTGGGATAAATCTGTCGTAGTTCTAGGGTATGGGTGTGAAGAACGTTGCTGATATTGATAGCTATGTTCTTGTCAGCGTACAAATGAACATTTAATATATTCTGGGTGTAAGCAAAATTGTCTGAGAGTTTTCGTTCTCTCATATAATTGTTAACACACTTTAACACTTATCTATATGCTATAAGTGGAATCATCAAAGTGTTCATGAAATAAAATGAAAAATATTCAGATATCCGATAGTTAATTAGATAAATAGCAGTTTATTAATCATTATAACATATATGACAAACACGCTCACCAACTTTGGGCATATCTGTAAGTTACGTAACTTACAATGATGTCACAGCGTGAAGAGCGGTAGACTGAGATTAAATTTCCATTTCCTAGTGCCTTTGCTCTTACTACTGTGTTTCAGCTCACTTAATGATCAATTATAGTCATTTTGCAGGATAAGTTTGGCTCCTCATGAACATTCATTCCTACGTCATAAAGGCCCATCAAATTTCACGGAAACGCAACTTTGTATTTAAGTTGTAGGAGTGACTAAGTTCCGTTAGCCGAAAGCAATCTGACTATAGGATCCACAGCTGAATGAATGCTGACGAGCTGCACTTCATACTGATATACTTTGACTATAGGCAAATATATGTCACTAATACCCAACATATTTGACAGATATTGCATGGATGACCTGCACCATTATATAAAAAAAATTCTCCTTTCTTCTAACATTGCAGTACAAAGCTCGTATCAGATATTCCGAACTTGGTTTAATGAACATTGTTCCATACATTAAAGCTCGTATCAGATATTCCGAACTTGGTTTAATGAACATTGTTCCATACATTCTTTTGATTCACACTGAAGCTCAGCCCTTTCTGACTTAATGCTTCACTAACATTATACTTTCATGTCATTCTTGGCCTTTCCCTGTCGCTCGCTTCCAGTTATTATCGCTTTGCATATCGTCTAAATCCCTGTTTCGTTACCCATTTTATCCGTATAGCCACAGTGTATTGACAGCCATGGTCCACTCATTCCATCACTGTACATCTCTTTCTACCCGTCTCTCTTACCGTATCATATGTCCATAACCCTTAACTCTGGGTGCAGTACACTTTACGTGCTGTACATTCACGTCAAGGCAATGTAGCATTGTTGCAATGATTATTATGTCCACGTGTGTGACGTGACGGTAAATGGAACTCCCATCTTCACTGTCCTGAGCACGGGTGCAACAACTAATCTTTCTCTCATCATCCTGTGTTTGTCGTAAAGAAAGTATGCACTTGATAACATGATCAATTTACAGGTTTCCTTTAATAAATTACTACTAAAATATCATATGAAATTGTCGAAAGTGCTGTGATCATACAGTCATTTCCTGTACACTGAGTGGCTCTGTATCTACACATTGATGCCTCACCTAGACGCTAAGTTATGCAATGGTACGTAAGGCACTTCCAGCATCTGCTATGCACTTTGAAGGAAAGAACAAGTATTTATTAGCTATTGCGACAAATTTGGTGATTATATCAGGATTTTGAGTAAAGGTGACGATGTTTGTTATATTATCATATTATTTTCTGCTTGGGTACGCCAGTCACATGAAACTTCGGGATATGAGGAGTTAAGAATTCCACTTGCAAACACTATCGTCTTTTATTTGTTTCTTAGCATTTGGAGTTTATGCCCCGTGTCTATACGACGGTCCTTTTCTGAACAGCCATTGATTTCTGACTTACACGTGTAGCGTATCACAATGAAGCATGAAAAGGAAGCAACACAAAGTGGAATGGAAGGTGAACATGTAAACAGGACAAAGCCTTAAAAGCCATCGACAGTGAGATTAGCAGGGATATGTAGCCTTTGCCACAGATGTAAGCCTGTCGGTGTTTTGCAATGTGTTCAAGGCAGCACCATGAACTGGCAACCCTCACGTCTAGTTCTCTCTCATAAAGTAGGCTATGGACTGAGAGATGCAGAGTCAGTAGGGTCTTCTGCCTGTTTTAAAGGTTCCTCAAATCAGTACCCAGCTGTTAGATTAACCTGTGAGGCTAGCTGCTGGCACTAGCTCTAATGCTAGTATTTCCAAAGAGAATCGCCCTCCTGGTTCATTTTCGACCCCAGTGTCATTTCTATAAGGAGTAGATGCAGAAGAAGGCCTGTGCAGACATCCGCAGAGCAGTGAACCCCCATAAGAGCATTCTGCAGCTTCCACGAGCGGATGCCTGCCTTGACAGAAGGGCTGCATTTGGTTGAGCAGGTGACAGCATGCCACCAAAGGCAGTTGTGCTCTTCATGCAGAAGGACACAATATTAATTCACCTCTTCCATAAGCTACGCGAAAATCTCTGGCACAGCACTTTCGTCTGCATAATTCCACCCTGGGACTAATGAGATGCATTCCAGAATAATGATACAAAATTGGTGTGGGTATTCGCCATCTTGAAAGACCCTAAAAAGGAATGAAACACCTGCAAGAGCTCCTGCCAACAACAGGAAAGGCAGGAGTTACTGCAGAGTGAATTGCCCAAGAGACATTTTGTGACTCTCCTACTGCGACAGGGACTGCAACATAATTCTCTCATCGTAGAAAGCACCAGAAATCATAGTTAAGAATATACCTGTGACAAGAAAGCACCAATAATCATACTTAAGAATACACTCTGGGCAAGAATTGCAAAGCGAAAGCGTCGGCCTTGGAATCTGAATTGGGTTGGAGATAGTGTGCCTCTTCCTTACTGTGACAGTAGCTTCAGAGTGATAACGCCTCATCCGTTACCATACAGCGGGGAGTAGTCACGGCAGAATGAATCTTAACTGTATATCTAGTTACACTTGTTGCTGTGGAGTGCCTTCTAGCGACTAGACGCTATTAATGTGGTTAGATGAGTGGTATGGAGATCGCCTCAGCGTACTGTATACTGTATTCAGTTTTATTGTGCCCCTGTATATGTAAAATAGAGAATGTTATCTTGTGTTTCTCGCCGACCCCTAGTGCATGGGCCTACACAAACACTCCTCAGTGTCTCTAACATTATTCTCCTTCTCTCAGTCTGTAGCTTTCTTTGCGTCTGAATTAAATTTGTTGTTAATCTCCTCCCCAAAATACTTAAATGGACCTCGGGAACCTGAAGTAAGACATAAGAGAACAGAAATGGGAAAAGTAATCTGGGAATGAAAGGCATAGGTAAATATTACTGGAAGCAACACTCTGAATTTGTCATTTATTTCAAATTTTATATCTGTTTTTTTGTACCGGTGCGTAAGCAAGTGTCATCTTGTTCCAGTTAAACCTCATTTAATCTACTTTCATTTGAAATACATAGTGATGAAGAGTTCAAACTGTTTTCAGACATATAATAATAATCTTTCAGCTAATCATATCTACTATAACAGTCAGTTCTTTCTATAACATTCTGTTCATTCCCAATTTTTTTTGTTTTTTTCATTTTATTATCGGGACACCAATGATAGTTTTAAAAAAATGTATCTGGCAGTTTTATATCAGTTCTTTCCAGAATTATGGACGTCAAGCAAGCATACCTTAGACTAGAGCAGTCATGGACGGACGAGTACTAAGCAGACTTTACCCCTAATGGCATTATATGATAGAGAAACTTGCAGCTGCATTTGGAAATTACGCTGTGTGAGCAAGAAATAGGAATGTCATTTCCCCGAGTGTCATTAAACATCAGACCATTTCGCTTCCGAACTCTCTGTCCGCACAAGCCCCCCATCATAGCAGTCACGATACAGTTGTATAGCGATAAACTCTCACCCTTTTTGCGACCAACTCTATAATGCAAGAGTTAATTTATTCCCAGCATTGTTTGTACACAGTTCGTCAGCACTGGATCTGTTTTTGTAGGTATATCATTCTCTTTGCCTATGACCTCCAGCCTTTAAATGTTGTCTTGAATTTAGCTACCTTACTTTCCACCTTCCATAGGAGCAGTGTTGCAGATCCCCCTGACTTTTTTTTTTTTTTTATGAGACCGCGTCTAGTCCTACTGTTTTTGAACACTAACGTAGGTTTGATACTGAGATCAGTGGTCATTTCCAATGAAAATTTTTCATTGTACCCGTCCAAATATAAGAACAATACACTACTCATTTTCCCCCGCCTTTGTGAAGCTGTTACGTGTCTATTCATTTTCTGACAGTTCATTTGCACTGACTTACCTCCGGGACCTGGCGTCAAGGTTAATTGTCACAGGTCCTCCGGAGACATCTAGCACTTTCAGGCCGGTTCCTGCCCCCCCTTGGGAATTTGTGGCTGTGTCCCGTTTGATTCCGTCACCTGTCAGCAATCACTGTCCAATAGCTCCTGTCTGTACCTCATTAGCCTCTATTGCCGAGACATTCCAGTCAAATATAAACTATGTAAAAATATAAACTATGTAAAAATGCACAAAAATTTATTGGTATGGCATGCGCATTCCTTATTTGGCAATATTGCAGACGATTCCATTACTATCAGCATCACCATCATTACCCTCGCCCTCACCCTCATCACCATCATTATCATCATCATCATCAGCTCCCCCACCACCAACACCACCACCACCACCACCACCAAGTAGTATTGCACCAGCAGGTAGCAGTAACAGCAGCAGACAGTGGTAGTAAATAGCAGCACTACCACCACCACCAACAACAATAGCAGCAATAGTTACAGAATTAATAGTAACTGTAGTAAAAGTATTGGAGGTCACAGCTATTACTTTATTGAGGGTACAGGCAATAGGTGCGTATGTGAGGAAGTGGGTGAGTAAGGGAAATCATTCTGTAAGATACACCAGCACACTTATGGCTAAGATAATGAACATACTCGTATACCAAAGACCCGGCAACACTGTCTTGGAGGGACGCTAGTTTGAATGAGAGAAACTAGGGAAGCAAAAAATCATTGTACAAGAAACGCTAGTTCATTTATGACTAAAACAGTTGATATATACCAAGGGTTCCGGGAGAGCGTCTTGCAGGGACACATTCTGAATTAACAGTACTAAAAGAAGCAAAAGGATCACTAACTAAACACTGATTTTTGTTTATAGATCAAAATTTGTAAACTGAACCACTGAACCTCAGAGATCTGAGTTTAAATAACAAATGACTACAAATTCACCAAGTCGAAAGATCAGCAAAGACAGATTAATCTCGATTATGTCCAGCGTCTACGGAGACCTGGAAGTCGTAGATCAGATCCAGTATAATACCAAACATACTGAAACCTTGTGGAGCCAAAATGATCTGGTGACAGTGAGTCTGGCTGGCAAATGCACGAGCGTTAAGATAAGCACTGGGTATTTGTAGGGGAAGGGATACTGTTGTAAAAGTAACAGTGTAAGTAAAACAGAAACATCCCCAGAGAAAAGTTTAACGGGAGAAGAATGTCCCTGACTCTTGGTTGGAAGACATGAAGGACAAGGATCGCAGACTTAAACATGAACCTGATCAGCCCCAGAATGTCTGTCTATCTATATATTGCCAGACGCCTTAGTCCAGCAAAGGGGTGGCCACAAACAAATCTCCTTCATGTCGCCCTGTCACCCGCTATTTCACTGCCCTCATTCCAGCTCACACTCCTTTCTCTCATGTATCTCTCCATTCCATCCCTCCATCTCATCCTCGGCCTCCCCCTTCCTCTTCCCCCCCTCCACCTCATTCACATACACTCTCCTAGCTAGTCTCTCGCCCTCCATCCTCTCCGCATGGCCAAACCACCTTAGCGGATTTTCTCCTAACGCTTTCTATCAAATCCAGAATGTCATTTGTATTTTATCTTGATTATTTAGAGACGACTATTTCTTGCTTATAATTTTTCTGCTGATATGATAAAAAAAAGGAAAAGCTACAGAAAGAAAAAATTGTGAAGGGATACTGAGAATATTTCTGTTAGCAATGGCATCATCATCATCATCATCATCATCATCATCATCATCATCATCATCATCATCATCATCATCATCATTTTTATTTCCGATTAATAAATGGTGTAGGTAGAATCCACAAGTAGGAATATCAAGAAAATGGTTATGTTAAATAAGTCACACGCTACACAGCATCCTGATCACCAGACGCAAGAAGGAAAAGTATCAGAGAGCAGAACTACACTGTACCTTGTGCGGAGGCAAAACGGTCCCGGGATCTTTGGGTCCGTCCCCTTTAAAGAGAGATAGAGATTGAAACGGAACGTGAGCAGGTGAGATACGGACTGAAATCTAGTGGGAATATGAGACATTCGGACAGTAGGTGCGAGTATGTTTGGCCGCAAGCAGTTCGAACACTAATTCAGGCTTACATATTGCTCAATCAGTCTTTCAGGCTTGTTATTAAGAAGCTAAAACGTAAAAATAGAGTAAATAAAACAATAATTAAATGGATTATAGACAAGTAGACATTCAGACAGACGGACACATATATAATTATACATCAAAATAACGAGACCGGTGTGCTGATGCTGCAATATAGCATTAAACCTAAGTATGCCGAGGAGTTAACTGGAAATGTCTTCAGATGAAATGACCAAACAGACTGGACGTTATCTTAAACCAAAACGAGGCTGCGATTACGTCTCACCTTATTTTAAGCTTCCACGTGTCGTAGATCATACATATACATCCTGCAAAAAATACTTACTGAAAAAGTCGCTTGAATAAGGCACAATCTGTACTTATAAGGTCACGGGGACTTTCACCAAAGCCCATACAGTCAAAGGCGTAAGAAACAGTAGCCAATATACCAAGTGCATACAACCCATCCGCAAATAAAACAAAAATTACTAGAACTCGTACAGACACGTTCTTGACCTTAACGGCGGGTGGCATTTTTAAAAGTTGAATTGCATGACATCAGTTTCTCTTCACATCGGGAAGGGAAGGGAGGAGTACAATTTAAAAAAAAAAATCCGTAACCTCTTTAACCAGCAAAGTGCACTTTGTACGTGCGTGACGTGTGACCGAGCGTTAGTACATATGCCTATCATCATAATTTCATCTTGGTGTAAACTTTCAACATCTCTGGTGAGGTACTTGAATAAAAGAAGATTAACTGAGCTAAAATATTTACTTTCTCACGTTTTCTCTCTGGATATGCAAAGAGTGAGACGCCGTAGCATTCATCACACACTTAATGGTCAGTTCTCTGCTCC
>JAGKTI010005938.1:0-12258 GCA_018397915.1 Birgus latro
TGTGTGTGTGTGTGTCATTTGCTAACAAGCATGCCATTTTGTTTTTTAAGTGTCGATGACCGACCACAACTAGAGTTGCTTATGGGCACTAGCATAAAGTCTAGATCGTGAAACAGACTCAAAATATTACCACCTATCGCCTGGTTTCTTTTTAATTCTATGGTGTTATTTATGTTATAATGATTTAAAAAAAATAGTTGCAAGAAGTAACATTTCACTTTAGGCTGGCAACGAGTGATTTGGCCACACTCCGAGGGGTTCATTGTTCATAAGTAAATAAGAAATTACAAGACGCATTTGGCTGTCATTGGTATTGTAAAGTAGGAAAAATAAAATCGTCATATATATATATATTTTATCTTTAAATCTGCAGATACATGTACGAGTATAACTGAATCAAACCCGAAAACTGCTTTAGTTTTTAACAGTTTCAGTTGCCATTTTACGCTAAACTTGTTTGTTGAGGTATGACTGATAAGGTCATAACGTGCGGAGGTCATAACGTATTGTCGTAGTGATTATTTCGTCAGTTAGGGTGTGCAAGCATTTACGCTACCAAAGAAGGATGGGAAAATGCACAAACACTTGGCTATTAATTTGGGTTGACCAGTTTCTGCTATTTGCTTTCTGCCACGCGCATCCCAGACTGTCGTACGTGGCCCGCAGTACGGTAGTAATAACATGCAGTTATGATGGTAGTGGTCATAGTGATGGTAATGGCAGAGAATGGTGTACACTGTGGCAGGGAAAGTAGGTCTGTATCTATAAAGTAAGGTTAGAGAGTTGGAGGGAAGAGGATCTTAGTGTGATCGTAAATGTCATCTGAGTATTTGTAGCCTTTGTTATAACGGCGATGACAGAAATTTGGTGACGTGGCAGTGGCTTGGGTGTTGGTAGTGCTGCAAAGGCGGAATTGGTAGCGACAGTGGTAATGGTGGTTATCGCAGTAGTTCTAGTGGTAGTGATCAAACGGTGGTGATGGTGGCAATAGTGGTAGTTTTCCGTAATAGTGCTAACGATGAGTGTTTGAAGGTATGCTAGCAGCAGCAGCAGCAGTAGTAGTAGTAGCAGTATTCGTGGTGGTGGTGGTATTATTATTAGTAGTAGTAGTAGTTGTTGTAGTAGGAGTGGTTGCAGTAGTAGGAGTAGCAGCAGTGGTAATGGCAGTGGTTGTAAGAGTTGTAAAGTTTGTGATGAGAATGATAGTGATGAAACGAGATGATAGTAATTATCGGAAGGATAGTTAACAAGGCTATGGTGGTGATGGTAGCAGTGGTTGGTATGATGGTTGAAGCTGTGGTGGTGGTGATGGTAGGGAGGGTGGAGGGAACAAGGAGCGTATAATGCAATATTGGGATGCAACAGGAGGGCGTGTATAATGAGAGCAGCCTTACTGGTGCCGTGTGTGTGTGTGTGTATTTACGGTTACTTTTACTTCCCATGCGTTATGTGCTTCTTAATGTTTGTATTAGTAATGTATAAAGATTGCAGAAAAGTCATGAGCCCTGTTTGAACGACTTGTTGGTGGGGTTTTGTTTTTCATCGCGGTCTACCTATTAACAAATGCCACTTTTTCGGCTCTTTATCCATGAAAAAACTTTATTACTGAAGTATGACGCGTTCTCACGATTTTAACTCATTCTGTACGATTATGTCAAATTTTGTTTCAGTCAGACGGATTTTTTTTAGACTTTGTAATGAAGGGTTTAGGAATAATCTTCAATACTTTCTTTAGGTACGATGAAGTATGAGAGGATACCTTGTTTGTGAAGGAACTTGACCGCATCTCCATTAATCTCTGCTGTAGATACGATTATTATAGTCTTTGGTATTGTACTGGTACCGATCGATTATTATTATTATTATTATTATTATTATTATTAGTATTAGTATTAGTATTAGCAGCAACATTAATGTTTGCATAAGGGAGACATGTTGCCTTAAACTTGTAAAGGGAAGAGACGTTTTCCAGAAACTCAGTAGCTACGATGGTCTATATTATATCTACTACTTCCAGATGATCTGTTGATCTGGATTAACTTTGGAGAGAGTGAGTGTCCCGCACCTTTTTTAACCACTTCGTTGCGAGTCTTCTCTCAGTTGCAGGAATCTGTCTAGGACTGGCAAGAATAAAGACACTGTTGTATGGGAGTGAATGAAGATTGTAATTTCCAAAGCCAGATATTTTAACCGAGCTGAATACAAGCGTAGGAGCAGGAAGAAAATGTAAAAATCGTCATCGTTTATTATACTGATATGGTATGAGTTTCGGAGTGAAATCAAACCTCATTCCATTAGTTTAATTAGGATTATGTCTTCAATAATGTGCGTGTTTCTGTATGCAGATGCGTTGGCTGTGGTGTTAATATTCTGTAGCAGCGAGAGTTTGGTCACACAGGCTGTGTTGTATATGCTGTGATCGATATTAATGTATTTATTGGCTTGTGGAATGTGTGTGTGTGTGTGTGTGTGTGTGTGTGTGTGTGTGTGTGAGAGAGAGAGAGAGAGAGAGAGAGAGAGAGAGAGAGAGAGAGAGAGAGAGAGAGAGATCTGGTGTCGAATGTTTGCATGTATGTAGGAGAATGTATGTATGTATATGTGAATGTGTGTATTGGGTTATGGCATACGTACCTGGGTGTCGTGTGTGTGTGTGTGTGTTAGCGTGTGTGTGATTGCCGATATCACCACGGTACGTACCGTAGCGCTCTGGGTATTTCCATTCATTTATTTATATGTATGCGACGGCATGGACTTGACAATTAATTTCCGGAGTACCGATAGTCTGCTAACACGCAGAAGATGGCGTCACACACTCACATATCACTACTTGGTCTCAAATATTTACCGTCCACACTGAGTAAATACTTTGACTCTTTCATCAAGGGGTAGTGTAGTGGTACTGGCAAGGATATTGGTGTGTGGATAATAAGTGTTATTTCCCAGCGCGTTTGTGTATAAGGTATGACAGTATGTTTGTTGATGGTCGAGTGTGTGGTTTGTTCAGGTGTAGTACGGTATATTCTCGTAGGCTATAGCTGCCTATACTTTGCTCGTATTACCAGACAAAAAATACCCTTAAGGGAAACAGAAGTATGCGTAGTAGTTACCGTACATTGTATAGTACTGACAGAACATACAGTACTCTCAGATCGTATCAGGTATATTTAATTTCATGTATCACAGTGCCATATATTTGAAAGGTGCAGCACCTTTGATATTCTGTTAGGGGTGTTCGATGTTCACTTGTAGTACATGTTTACAATGTAATCATGTGTAATTGTCAAGGAGATATTGAAAACGAACTGTATTGTTGGAATCCCAGTGTCACCGTTTCCCGCGCTCAATGGCCCGTGAGAAGACAAATGAGGATCTTTATTGTGAGGTGGTGGACAAATTCTTGAGTCAAATGAAGTGTTAACGCGCGCGGCCGAGGTTTCCCGCCTGATAAATGAACGCCTTTATGTCTTGACAGCACCGAGTAATTATTTGTCCGCTTGGCAGTTGACGGTTTGGGGCAACAGTTACAGATCTGGACTACACCCACGCTGTGTTAGGCTGAGTTGACCTGTGGTGCGGGATAGTCCACAGAGTCCACTGGGATCGGATAAGTGTGATATTTTGAGCCGTAATTTACTCTGTGGAGGAGGCTTCGTATACCACCTCCTCCTTACCGATTTATTTTCCCTACAACGTTCTAATATTCTCTTGTTTTTAATGCATGTTTTACTATCGACGTAGCAAATTTGTATCAATTATGTACTGTACAGAAGGATACTGAGGTGCAGTAGGTATGATAAATTGCTGAGCAAGAGGTGCTACGAAATCTCCGATGCCACTTAGAATACGACTCCATGTTCTTTATGGTGTTGAGTGTTTTACACGGAGTACGTACGAGTATGTCATGTTTTATATTGCCAGGTATCAAGTGAATGCATGAGTACTGATGGGTAATGTTTATGGAGCAAGTATAGTTTAGTTAGATCCACCATATCTTATCTTTCAGTTTGGGCTTCCGAGTTATCTACATGTTAGTGTTTGGCTCTGTTGTTTTGTCGCTAATCGCTGGCGTGGAGTGTGATTGTTGATTATATTAATAGGAACCTGGGGATAGGTTTTACATGTCTCATGGACATGACTGTAGTTTTGTCGGTCATGTAAGTGACACGGATGCTTGGGATTTTATGTGGACGCAGTGACCTGTTCTCTCCCCTCCTTTTCCCCATTTCTAGATGCCGGTAGTCCTTGACACCTAGGATTTGGGTTCTGTATTTGGTTGTTGTGTAGGTGTTGTTTGTGTGCATCGGATGATGATACAATATACCTTCTTCTGTATTTGGAGTGTTACGATAAGGGTGGCTAATATGGTGCTCATGAGGGCCTGACATATAGTCTGTCATTGATCTTGTGTATGATAATACACCAGAGGTTTTGTTTATTTGCCACATCCAGAGTCGTTGTCTGTGAGTGTTCTGCATGGGTGCATTGGATCTTGAAGTGCACATGCTTATGTTTTGAACGTCTTCGTATGATGCATTTTGTTGTGTATATATCGTTTTATTATTGCAGTGAACTCGGTTTGTTGAATTTACTATGCTGGATTGATGTCCATGTATTTGTGCTATGAGAGTAATGTCATCATCATCAGCCGTTGAGTGTCCACTGCAGGACCGGCCTATCCCGACCGAAGTGGGGACGATACAGCCAATGTATCTCTACCAAGTGGCTTAGGCTGTCTGGTAGAGATTGAATGTAGGGTGACAAGTGCTTGTAGCCTATGTGTGATTGTAATGTTGGAGTGGTTTTGGATGTGTGTGTAGTCAGTAAACCAAGTGTAATTGGCCCACGCAAGCCGACTGGGTGCGAGCATACTTTATAATACTGGTTCAACCACAGCACCCCTTGAGTCCGCCAAAGCAGTTCGTGGCCGGGAGAACACTCCCAAAGTTTTTTTTTTTTTTTTTTTTTTTTTTTTTTTAACCCTGG
Organism: Birgus latro; assembly: GCA_018397915.1. Classification (NCBI taxonomy): domain Eukaryota; kingdom Metazoa; phylum Arthropoda; class Malacostraca; order Decapoda; family Coenobitidae; genus Birgus; species Birgus latro. The sequence goes on from JAGKTI010005938.1 coordinate 4,984, forward strand.
CGGAGCGCCGCCAAAACCCTGTTTCTCCCACGTGCGAAAACGCACACTTTACCACTGTACCACAGAGGCTCCATGAGAGAGTAATGTACGGTACCTGATATATAAGAAAACGATAGAAACACGTATAACTATTTTTTTAACGTAAGGATCATCATTTAATTGGTTTTCAGTCACATAAGGGTTATACTTTGGTTGACAGCAGTGGACTCAATTCAGCTGACGGAAACGCCCTGCACGCAGAGGGTTAATAGAGCATTTTCTTTGCACTTGTTTAAATTTATTCTAGTTCACGACCAAAGTTAATTTGGCGACTCAGTTTGATATATTTCCTTATCTTTTATGACACGGGGAAATTTAATATCAGGTATTTGCTCCTACATACCCAACCTATCTTTTTAAGTTGGTCTATTAGATGTAATCATCTCGCAAGTGTACCGACACAATTCGTCTTCATTTCTGCTCTTTCAAAGCGGGGTGGTCCGGAGACGGGACCTGAACCTCATAGTACATTTTTGGGTGCATTTGACGCGGTACCCGGTCCCCTGTCTATTTCTCAGCTGACAAGACACACAAAGCCACGGCCTCAAATACCGCCGCGCACCATTTTTCAGTGGCGGATGGGGGTAAACAGGAGCAGAGGGCGGCTAGGGTGGATTTGGGTCGTAACGGCTTGGAAGAAGCGCCCTTACGGACGGGTTAACGGTGTAACACCTAAGCTCTCACGCCGAAGCCGATGCTGTTTGGTTTAAGGAGCGTGAATATACCTGGTGCATGGTACGCCCGCACGCAGTGTTGCCAAATCAGCGGAAAAGTCGAGGCGAAATGTATCATCTAGCGTCTAGCGGAATTTTCTGGAGGCATAATTATCTGCCGACATTAAATACAAAAATTATCACAGCAACCCTAATAGCCTAAATGACCTATACACATTTAATATGAAAATCATTAAATAAATCAGTCGGTAATTTGCTACATATTATAGCTAATTTCGATTAAATAACGAATTTTTAGCTGAAAATCGCAAGTGGTCGTGTGGCGCGCCATGGTGGAGCTCGGCGGCTCGAGAACGACGCCGTAAAGGTCGAAGGAGAATCGTGCAGTCTCTCGTGGTATAGCATATTGCAATAATACCGCCACAATACACACAGTGCTTTCGTATCTCTTGGCGATCACTGGACGAACTGAAAGGCTGGCTGCAACCTGTTGAGGGCTATAAAACAAAAGTGTAGTTTGTATTGCAAAACTGAGCTCAACGCCAAGCTGTGTGATCTGCGGAAGCATGCCACCTCAATGCCACCGAAAATGTGCAAATATTGTGGCTAATCCTCGTCAACTGAAAATACAGTTCAAACCTAAAGAAAATGAACAAGTTAATATTGCAAAAGGTAAACTTGCTTTTTACATTGCTAGTCACAGTTCATTAGCAAGCATTCATCACGCAACAGAAACATAACATGTAAGAGTGTTTTCGGTGACAGTAAAGTTATTCCAGTTATGAAATTACACTGAACAAAGTGTAAAGAAGTTATACACTGGCACCACATTTTACAGAAACTCTACGTGAAGATATTGGAGAGTCAAAATACAGTATTCTTATTGACGAATCCACAGACATTGCAGTTACCAAAATGTTGGGAGTGATTGTGCGTTACTTCAGCCGATCTTCGTCGAAAGTAGTGTCATGTCACTTAGGACTTGTAGAAATCGATTCAGGCACGTCAGAAGCCATTGTGAATACCATTGTGAAGTTGTTAAATGATGCAAAACTTATCCCTACAAACCTTATAGGTATAAGAGTTCATAATGCTAGTGTCAATACAGGTGTTAATAATTGGGTTTGTGAACTGTTGAGAAAAGAACTTAGTCTACCTACCTTAGTAATGGTTTTCTGCACTTACCATTCACTACAGTTATCCCTGTCACTGGTCACTGCTGAAGCTTTTCCCAGAAATATTTACTTCATGATTCGAGAAACTTATATTTGATTTAGTCACTCGTCCAAGCGTCAACTTGCTTACAAAAGACTGTACGAAACAATGAATGATGGGAACACGCCACTGCAAATTACAAGGGTCTGTGACACTCGTTGGGTATCTGTTGAGCCTGCAGTGACACGAATCTTGGCTCAGTGGGGTCCACTCTGGTCACATTTTGATATAGTGAGGAAAACAGAAAAATTTTATGCTGCAGAACTCTTATTTGACATGTACGCAGACCCTGTTAATAAACTGTGCATGTTCTTGAGACCTGTGCTGCAAGAGACCCAAAGAGTAGTTAACGCATTCCAAAGTGACAACACAGACCACACAAAATTGCTTCGTGATCTGACTGAATTAACTGAGTCAGTTGGCCGTAAGGTAGTCCTTCCTACAAGCCGAATTAACCTACTAACTGATGATATAGTGCCTTATGTTGATCGGAGAGCATATCTTGGCTATGAATTTGAAAATGCATGCAAAGATCTAAAGTTACACCCTAAAACTGAAAACACTATAAGAGAACGGTGCACGTTATTTGTGGTGAAATTTGTTGGTGAACTGCGCAGTCGACTGCCTGAAAATTTTTCTGTTTTGAAGAATGTGTCAAATTTTTCAGTGTCTGAGTACCTTCGCCAGGTGAAACCTTCCATCGTTGATGAAGCTGCATTGCTTGATTACTCAGCAGAGAAACTGGATGCAATCGATACTCAGTGGAGGAATCTGAGCTACCAGAAATAGGAAAATACATTATCAACAGTGCAACTTTGGAATGAGGTATATAATTACAAGGATGCTGCTGACCTGAATAAATTTGCTGAACTTTCACAAGTGGCGATGGATATTTTGTCCCTCCCACATTCTAATGCTGACGTTGAGCTTCTGTTTAGTCAGCTTAACTTAGTAAAGAGCAAACTTCGAAACCGATTACACAGAAAAACTAAATGCCAGACTATGCCGTACTTTGTGTTCGTTCCGGCTTGAAAAGAACAGAGATATGCTGTTACAGCTATGAACTCCCAATGCGTGTATATAACAAGATTGGCACTATGCAAGCATATTCAGTCATACCAACAAGGCACATCTTCCTTAGCTAGGAGTGAAGAAATGGACGACATCCTTCATTTTCTGTAGTTAAATTTAAAGGTGAGTTCATGCATAAAACTAATTTGCAATAATAATAATAATATTTTTTTTTTTTGGGGGGGGGGGGTGAAGATCTAGCGGATTTTGAGTAGTTTAGGCGGAAATTGGTTGCTTGTTTAGCGGATTTTTGTTTCAAGCATTTGGCAACAGTGCCCGCACAGTAAATGGCGAACTAAACCAGACACTCGCTAGAAACTGAAATAATCTGCTGCTAACATTAGCGGCATAATATGTTTTCTAAATATTTGTACTTCCTGAAAGAAAGTATTGATACAGCACACGCCTGTAAAAAAAAAAAAAAAATCAATACCCTCTCCCCTCCCATGAGAGAAAAATGTTAATCAGTGAAGACACCCATGAAATTTGAGTTAAAAAAAAATCTTATGAGGTATGGCCTGGCGGCGTGATGTGAGGATTTAGCGGCAGTATCGTAACCGGGACGTCCGATATTTCCAAGTTTATTTGACACGTAATGGCCGCCCCTTCCCACCCGCCTGTCTCGTATATCCTCCCTCCCGGATATTTTTGCCATGAATTTACGCCGTACCTGAGCAAATATTGGATAAAACCGGGGAAAGTAAAGTGGATAATTAAATAGTGATGGTGAGTGCGTGGACTTAAGATGGTGGTGAGGGTGTGGGAGAGGGTGCGGGGAGGGGTGAGTAAGTGGGTAATTGGGTGGGGGTGCGGGAGTGTAAGCGACGTGTGGCGGGCGGGATGGTTGGGTGGGGCCGCTGGGGGTCACGTCTCTCGGTTTGGGAGGGGGGAAATCGGTGAAATAGACAGGTGATTGTGCAGATATGGCCGCTATGTTGTCGGCGTGAAATAGATGATGGCACAGGATGAAGGATTAACTCAAATTTGGTTAGTAATCTGAGTTCAATGTAAAATTTAACAAGAAAAAATAGCTAAAATAGATGATGCCATAAGTGAGGGATTATTTCAGATATGGTCACTATATAATGTAACTTCACTAAATTTTTAGCAAAGAGAAAAAATAAGAAAAAGAAAAGAAATAGATGGTGCCAGAAGATGAAGGATTACTTCAGATTCGAGTACCATATAATCGTAATGAAACAAATAGGTGATGGCACAAAACTAATGATTAGTTCAGATATGGCCACTGTATGATCATTCACTACCGGTTATAGTTTAAGAGAGAAATTGACAAATGATGCCACAGAATGAAAGATCAGTCCAGGTATGGCCATCGCATCATCGAAATTCAGAGTAAACTATGCAAAATAAAATCTGCAATATTAATTGTGCCACTAAATGAAGGGTTGTTTCGAATATGGACATTTTAACATTCTGAATTCGTTATAAACTTTAGAAAGATAAATGTCCGTGAAGTAGACTGGGAAATGATGCTTGCAATCGAAAGATTAGTTCATAAATATGGCAAATTAATCGGACTTTGGTATAAAATTCGGAAGAAAATATTTGTGAAATGGAAAGAGGATGCCAGGAAATGAAAGATTAGTCTTGATGGCATTAACTAACTCCTTCAACCCGATGGCGTATTTTTTGTTTTAATTCTTGCTACCTCCTGAGCAAGATATCTTGTATTTAGGGGATTAATGGAGGCTGTATCAAACACTTCTAGTTCAAAAAATCTGCTAAGCTTGTTAAAATCGTCTGGAAGTAGTAAGAATAAAATGTAAAAATCATCGGAGTGAAGTGGTTAATCGGAGTTCACTATAAACTTTAGAAAGGAAAAAAAATGAGATGATGCAACAGTAAGGATTAGCTGGTTCATATATAGCCGTTAATCGGAGTTCAGGTTAAACTTCGGAAAGCAATATATTTGGTAATGAAAGTTTTCGGTTAAGTTAAAGAGATTGAACGTGTGTGTGTGTGTGTGTGAGGGTCAGTGGTCAAGGGTCACTTTTTTTTTTTAACAGTAATTTGCATATAATCAGTTTTCAGATACCATCAGGGCTGTAGCCGCCAGTGCAAAATTACACAGGGAGGTCATGAGGTTACACGGCTTCACGTTAGGAATTTCTGTTATCTCCGCAGACCTAAGAAGCTGGTGTTTACGGTAGAAGATGGTTAACCCTGGGCTGTTTGTCGAAATTAGTACAGATTTTGTCTAAATGGAGAATTCATTAGTCTTTGGAATTCTACTATAGCTCGTATCGGTGCAAAGGTTTAAAAGAAGGTACAGAATTATTTCCAAAGTTTTTTTTTTTTCCAAAGCAAGATAAATTATATATAGCCAAAACAAATGTTAACAACTGCAGGTAAAAAAGAATGGACGCAAAGTGAGGTAAATATATAGCATGGTTGATTAAGCCTTTCAGTGTTGACAATACCCCATTTACTCTAGCTTGGCCTAAAATTTCCTTTTTCACCCCGAATACTGGATTGTAACAATAGATTAACACTAGAATATGATGTTAGTCACGAAGAAGTGGGATGAAAATGTTGCAGAACCATAGTACAGTCTTATTCTGCAACTGTCCCACGTGAAATACACTGCAAAAGAACAAATCAGAACCAATTTAAGGAAGAAAGACTTAAGTTGTGCTGCTATAGTTTATGCAGTGATAACACCAGTTTGATAAGGAAGGGAAAGCGTGGAACTGCAAAATGTCTTGAGGGAAGAATTTTGTAATGTGATAGTTCAAAAGAATAACACTCGTTTCATATCAAGCAGAAAGTGTAAAAGTGAGATAACTTTGCTGGATGTAATGGGGAATGTTGACAGACAGAGGAAGATAACAGACATGAGGAAAAGTTTTATAGAGGAAGACAACAGACAAGAGGAAACATTTTATAGCTGTGCACTCTCTCGAAGAGTGCTTTTCTGTTTTTCCTCCGCTCAGACGCACCCATGTTACTAATGCAATTGAGGGACACACGAGTCCTCGATAAATTAGAGGAGGAACCGGTAATATTATTTCTGGACAGATTGACACAAAACCTGGTGGATTTAGCTCGGCACTCTGTGCTGACTCTCCCCGTCCCTGTGTGTGTGTGTGTGTGTGTGTGTAGAGGCATGTACTGTACTTCATATTAACTAAGCCATTTTGTGTCGTATGTGCATTACACATTGCTGTATGGCTAACTAAAGAAGCAATGTTATCTTAATCACTGAAAATAGATGGTTATAGGACACAGTGCAGTGTACCAGACCTCTTCCTCGTGTTTATCAGAATGTAAAGCACCGCGAGATTAACGATGCGTATTGTGTTTGTGTTGCTGACGACATAATTATCGCCAAACATGAGACTCACTTCCGTTAGAATTTTATTCAGTGAGAAAATTCGTCAACAGGACACTAAGGTGACATTAGAGATTACAGTTCTCTGTTATTCCCACCCTCATTACAGTACAGTGTGGTATAGACACTTGAGGCGTTGACGAGAAGCCTACACACGTTAGCACTGTGCACCGTGGGTGGAACAACTGCGGCGTCCACCTGGGAGCCAAACCTCATAATTATTTGTTGGCACCTCGCCGTGGGAAGGACCCTGGTGAGGCGCCGTCTACCACAAGGCGGCCCTGAATCCTTACACGGTGTATGGACTGCTGTTTCAGTACGGCTGCCCCACAGAATCAGTTGCATACTTGAGGTTGAGGGGTTTGCACGACCAGACAGACCATGATTGAGGAACAGCATCAAAACAACACACACTTGAAGACAGTGCATGAGAGATGTTAGTCTTGTGTTAATATTAATGTTAGGCCGACAGTTCATAATACAGTTGCTCTTTTCGTGATCACCATCATTGTTATATATAGTAACTACCGTACACGAATCATTATAATTATTATTGTTTTTAGTGTTATTATTTTTCCAGTTTTGTTATGGGAGAGAGATAGAGATAGATAGATAGAGAGAGAGAGATTTAAGTTTATGGTAATTGCAGTCAAGGTTCAGTAAGCACAGTATCATAATTTTAAATTTTAGATATGTGCCTGACCGTTCTGTAACCAGGCACAAGAGATCTGGTACAGTGATAATATACGGTATATACTTCTTTTTTCTTAAGGATCCTTGCTTGAAATAACAGCGGAAAATTTAGTTCTGTTCCAGCGAGTTTCTACACATATGGCTGTTTTGGCACCATAGCACCACAAATCACAAATATGGGTAGGCAGATGTGACTCCCGTTTTTGTCCACGTCTTAACAGGGTCACTATT
>JAGKTI010005938.1:28683-42720 GCA_018397915.1 Birgus latro
GATTGATGGTAAGTGGGTGGGTGGGTGGTATATGAAATAGTGTCTCTTTGTTGTCGGGAGAGAGCTTTGTAAATTGGGAGGTAAATGGTATGTAGAACAGTGCCTGGGAGTGTAGAGGTGTGTGTGCTTTGTGAATGGATGGATAGATGAGTTACAGTGAGTGAGTGTGTCGATGGGAGAGGGTGTGAAGGGTAGGAAGGTGAAAGAGGGAGAATGGAAGGAAATTATAGCAAACCTGAGGAGCAGAACTGTCTCAGAAGAGGGACAGTTAAAGACAAAGGGTGATATGGCAAGGCAGGCAGGTAGGAAAGGAGAAAATAGAGACAAAAGATGTAGAAGAATTAGAGATGCGTAGGTAGGAGAGAACATAGCAAGAGGGCTTAAGGGTAATATGAGGAAGAGAAGAGGCTTGTGTAGCTGAGTGAATGGAAGGTGGGGTATTGTAGCGACTTCTTTTCTATACTGATGGCTCTTTTGCTGCGAGAGGTCCATCCTATGTAAAAAAAAAAAAAAAATGGACAGAACTAACCAGAAAAATCGTCATCGTGAATAGGTAGTTAACGAACTTTCTGAAACCTTTAAGAAGAGTATTTTTATGCGCTTTCACTACAATGGCTTTTTAGTTATCAAGCGATTTTGTTAACTTTTGAGAATCCATTTGTCTGACATGGTTAAATATAGTTTTATTAACTCCTTCAGATACTTATTTGTCTCCCCTATACTGAACAGAATCATCTGGTAGCAACAAGTCTGAATATCCATTATCGTAGTGAAGAGAATACTCGTCAACAGATAAAACCTTAGCAGTGGCCAGGACTAAATGTAAACACTGTCCTGGTATTGAAGGTGAGGTCTGGTGGCTTATTATGTGTTTCTTTTATTTATTTTTTACTTATAATTATTTATTTTTTATTTTTTATTTATTGGTGCTGATGTTGCGCTGTAGGAGGGTGGTGTGTTTGTGAGGCGTATTGGTTTGGTGTTGGTGCAGTGATTATGTTTTTACGGGGTGTGTTTGCTTGGTGTTGATGGTGAGGTGCAAGGATGTAAGGTTTGTTTGTTTGGTGCTGATGTAGGGATAGTGTTTGTGAGGCGTGTTTGATTAAAGTTGATGTAGGGATTGTGTGTTTGTGAGGCGTGTTTGTTTGCTGCAGGGATTGTGTGTGAGGTGTGAGCCGTGTTTGTTTGGTGCAGGGATTGTGTTTGTGAGGCGTGTTTGTTTGCTGCAGGGATTGTGTGTCTGTGAGACGTGTTTGTTCGGTGCAGGGAGTGTGTGTTCGTGAGGAGTGTGTGGCACAATGGGTACTACTGTTGGGAAGGTTACAGAAGGGAGTGACGGCGTGCACAGCTGTCTGGCGAATGAACGACAGTGTTGGAGGACGAAATATGCTAACTGAGTGATGAAACTGAGGAAGGTAGAGTGGAATGGAGAGAGAGAGAGAGAGAGAGAGATGGACAAATGAGTAAATTTTTAAAGTGTGCTCGATTTGTTGGCTTAGATTTTGTTCCCAAACTATGAATTGGTTGCAATTTGGCCTGATTTGAACGTTATTTAAATTCTTGGCCAATAGTATACTGTATATATGAAAGTTTTTTTTCTCTACATATAGTATATTTTATTAGGAAACCCATGTGAAGATAAAAAACAAAAACAGTTGTGAATTATTATAAGATGGAGCTTAGCCCTTGTCCTCCGTTCAGTCCTTCATTCCTTTTATTCAGCTTAGGATAGACTTTCGAACTGGGAGGAATGTAGCTTCAGTTAATGCTTTCACAGCTAGAGACCCGAGCGGAATAAGATGGACTGGTAGTAGGAGGAACAAAGCAGTGCGTTATTGGAGGGAATGGGTCAACATGCTTATTTTGTATTCGCGAAGACCCCCTCTGAGAGTCTTATTTGGAACAGTGGTGTATCAGAGGTGGAAGAGGAAGTAAATTTGTAGATTGTGTCACCACGTCCACGATACGGAGATCAGTGAAGCCAGAACTGGACACAGGACAATGTTCAGGTCCTGCTTATCTGAGGAATGTCTCTGAAAACGTTAGGGCATGTATTTATAAACTTCCCTGAGCGTAATTTGTGGATTACTATTGCGTGTTTGTTCTTCTGTCTGCACATGAACAGCCGCCATACACTTAATAATTAGACTACTCAAGAGAAAGTAAACGAAAAACAAAACGCATTCTGATAATAAACCGTTATGGAGACTTGTGGATTCCGGAAATTGGTGAAGATGCTTGATAAATACGGCCGAGGACGATTTCTGATAACAGTAAACTTTTATGGTGACATACGTGTTTATCCTGCAGCTTGGTTAAGATTATAGATAAATACGGATTTAGGACTAATTAAGTTGTTACGGGGACTTACTTGTTTATTCTGCAAATGGGTTAAGTTTTTTAATAAATTGGAGGTAGATCTGTAAAGCCATACCCTGCATGGCGGCGATAAGGCAGTGTGGCCGTGTTGGGAGGGAAGCGGCCGTGGGTACACACACTCCTCCTCTCCAGGGATGCATTTTTGGAAGCATGGCGAGGAGGGGGTGGCGCAGACACGGAGGGAAACATGATGCAGGGAGGGGAGAGAGGGAAGAAATAGTGTATGAAGCAGGTGGGGGAGGGAGGTACGTCAGGAGAGAGGAGGAAAGACATGGAGGGAAACACGAGGAGGGAGAGGGAGGGAAAAGAAGAAACAGAGAGGAGGCCAAGGAGAGAGGTAGGTCAGGAGAACGGAGGGAAGACAAGGAAAGAAGCATGATGCGGGAGAGGGAGGGAGGGAAGAAATATTTGATACTGGTGAGAGGGAGGGTGGAAGTGACAAACTGAGGCAGGTAGGGAGAGGAGGCAGGTTTGGAGAAAGAGGGAAAGACAGGGAGGAAAACACGATGCAGGGAAGGGAGAGGAGAACCAGATAGATTAGAAGTGGATGGAGGTTAGGAGAGAAGAGGAAGGCAGGGAAACATGATGCAGGGGATGGATGGATGGATGGATGAGAGATGAAAAAAAGGGATGGTATATTGAAGGGAGAATTTGAAGGAGGCTGGCACTGAGACAGACAGATATGACAGGGATGCAGGTAGGGAGAAATGAGGAAGATAAGATAGAAAACATGATACAGGAAGAGGATGGGACGGAAGGAAAACGAAAGAGGGAAGTAATGCCATGAAGAGATTGCAAGAAGCTGGAGGACAGAGGTAATGCGATGAAGGAATGGAAGGGAGGTAGAACTGAGTGTGAGACAGGGGGAAATGGGCACACAGGGAGGGAGGGTGTATATAGGAGTGCATAGGCAGCACCAACAACACGAAGGTTGATCGTTTTTTAGCAAAATTATGTGTTGTGGTGAAACTAATTACATTAAAGGTTTATCTAATGTAACTGAGAAAAGACAGGAAAGAGGAAGGCTTTCCTCTGCCCACGCCTCCCCTTCCTTAATAATACCCAGTAGGAAGAGAGAAAAATACCATAACTGTTGGGAAAACAGCGTGAAATTTTTTGTTGGGGAGACAGAGCCAGAACTATAATTTATTTTTTCTCTGTGTACTATTCTCTCTCTCTCTCTCTCTCTCTCTCACACACACACACACACACATACACACACACACACACACACACACACACACACACACACACAATGCGGTCGTAATTAATCTATCATCTGTTAGTCGTAGGTAGGTTAGGAGGGACGAGGAAGAACGCGGAGGGAGGCGTGATGTGGTAAGGGAAATGGAACAGAGGCAGATAAAGAAGGGATGGACGGAAGGAAAATGGAATAGGGAGAGGCAGGTAGGGAAGGGATGGATAGAAGGAAGATGGAAAAGAGAAACAGATGGGGGAGGAGAGGGATGGATTTAGAACAGGGAGAGACAGACAGGTAACTTAAAGCAAAGGAGAGGGAGGGGACGATGGATAGATAGGGAAGGAGATAGGTAAGAAAGGCATGGGAAAGGAAAGATAGAAAGGAAAACCTGAAAGGAGGGTGACGGAGCAGAAACAGATGGGAAGAATGTGAGATGGAGGGAAGGAAGAGAGATAAAGAGGAAGAAATGAAGCGAAGGAGAGGGAGGGATGGTGGACAGATAGGGAAGGAGAAAGATAAGGAGAGAAGAGGAGGAGACAGGATGAAAAACATGAAAGGAGGAGACAAGGCTAGGACGGATGGATAAAACGATATGAGAGAGAGAAAGAATCGACTTGGATAAAACACAGAGGATGGCATAGAATGAAGTGGTTTAAAAAGAGGAAGTATATATAGGGAGGAAGACATGAATTAAGGAAGAAGATGGAGAGGGCGATGCTTGTAAGGAAGAATGAGCAGAGACAGGCGGATAGATATGGAGATAGGGTTTGGCGAGAGAGAGAGAGAGAGAGGTGGGGGGGGGGAAGGCAGGGAAGGAAGGAAGGAAGCGATAAGGAGGATGAGGCTGTAGAAGTGATGGACGGACAGTGTGTAGGGAAAAGCTAATAAGGAATGGAAGTGGAAAAGGAAGCATAAAAAAAGAGCTGGGAAGGAATAGATGTAGAGCATAAGAAAGGGAAATTATTGAAGAGTAAAGAAATGGTGAGATTAACGGATGAGGAAGGAAGGAAGAGAGGAGGGAAGAGGAAAAAGGAGGAGGGAGAGCGGAGGAGGAAAGAGGAGAAGAAGAGAGGGCGGAGGAGGAAAGAGGAGAAGGAAGGAGGATGGGAGAGAGACCAGTACCCCAGAGGAGGATATGGTTATGGAGATGGTACAAGGATAGCGTCTGGTACTGTCCCGAGCGGGGGATGGTTGTTACGAGGCCCTATATATGGCGGTGTGGTGGTCGGAGTGGTAGATTAGTGGCAGGGGAAGGGAGATGGGTAGTGGTATGGAGGTGGAGGAGGGAGAAAACGTGTGGTAGAGGAATTTTGAGGTATGTGTGGTAGAGGTGTGGTGGTAGCACCGGCAGTGTACGGAAGAGTTGGAGTGGTAGTGAAGTGGTTGATGTGGAGAAACGTCTCAGTGCTTGTTGTCGGAGAGTTATAGAGAGGGGAGTGTATCAGTAGTGTGGTAATAGACTTAGAAGGTGTGTGGTAGAGAAGTGGTGGTGATAGTGAGGTGGTAAATGCCGAGATAATGATGTGGTAGACTTGATGGTTGTCAGTGGTAGACCAGTGAATGTAAGGGAAGGGGAAGTTAGTAGCGGTGGGTGCATGGTAGACTTGAGAATTATTGTGTGGTACAGGAGTGGTGGTGGTGGTGGGGTATTGTGAGGGGTGTGTGTGGTAGAGGTGGTGGTTTTCGGAGTGGTAGATTGGTGATGGAAGTTGAGCTTGTTAGTGGTGTGGTGGTAGACTTGGGGGATGAGTGGTAGTGAGGAGGTGTGATAGTGAGGTGGTATATGTGGAGGAAATGCGTGACAGAGGTGTTGAGTGTCATAAAGTGGTGGACAGAGTAGTGGTGTGGTGTGGTGTGGTGTGGTAGTGCTGGGGCTGTGTACTGCGGCATTGTTGTAGTGTTATTGTGGCCTTATTGGTGACGTTGTGGGCAGTAAGTAGTATTTTTGTTGTGAACTTAGGAAGAGTTATTGCGTTGTGATGTCGATTCAGCTCAGCGCAAAAAAAAAAAAAAAAAAAAACTCGGATTTTTAACTCAGGCTGGTAAATCATAAACACTTTTTCAGGAAATTATTTCAAAAAGTTCTGATGAATTTGCCAAAAATAATTAGCGCGATGTTTGCATTTCATTACTGCGTGGATGGGAGCCAAGTAATTTAAATATTTGAAGCTAAATATTTATCCATCAGAGTCATGTTCTATTCCTGCCGGGGAAGACAAACTGCTTCATCATTTTTGAACTTATGTAAACATTGTGAGTATCGTTAACGCCTGCAGTCCACTGACATTTTCATCATTATATTCTGTATGATGCCTGGGATTCTGTTCAACTTACGGGACTTCTTAGTCTAAGGGAATCAGCAACACTATACATTACATTATTGCTGACGGTAGACGATTTCGTTCCACTTAACTTCACCGTCCACTGAAGGTGTAAAAAAAAAAAAAACTCCATATGGTATAGATTCTCCGTTTGCATATTGCTTACCTGGGCTGAAGCTTTTCCACTCTACGGCGGTCATAGAGTACGGGGATGGGGACTGCAGGCAACATTAGGAGTGGAGGCAATTGAACTAAAAGCACGAAGGCATATATGGTGCCAGCTGAGTTACGGTGGAGGGTGTGGGGGTGCCTGATGTAAATGGTAGTTGCGGCGGCGTGTAAGTGGTGGCCAGAGTGGTAACAGGTTCCACAGTTAGCCTGGTGATAGTGGCTGGAGCTGCTGTGGTGGTGGTAGTGGTAGTGAGGGTCAGGTATTGCATAATGGTGGTAAGACAGTAGTAGAGGTAAAAATCCTGATGTGAATGTAATAGGATTCAGTTAGTTTGGTGGTAGTTGATGGAGTACCGTTGTTGTGATGGTGCCAGTGAGGATTAGGTTTGGGAGTGTGGTAATAGTGCGGCAGCAGAGGTAAAAAATTGGCGTGAATGTAATAAGGATTCATAATTAGTCTGATCATAGTTGCTGGAACGCTTTTGGTGGTGTCAGTGGTAGTGAGGGTCAGGAAGTGGTTAGTGGTGATAGTACGGTAGCAGAGACGAAAATCCTGGCGTGAATGCATCACTGATAGTGGTAGAAATAAATATGGCAGTGAAAGGTAGGGACTGGCTCGGAAATGGTAATGGTGTGGTGAAATTGACGGTGTTCAAGGTAGCAGCAACAGTGATAAGGCAGGAATGGTAGTAGCGGTGGCAGCGGTAATGGCAGACCGATAATAACAGACCGAGAATCCAGAAGACAAACCAGACTGGACGAGGGTACGATAATTATAGTGCGTGTGGACTTTATCTGTGCGTGTCGGTGTGGTGGCCTGTCCTCGCCCACTTGATGATAGCGTCACCAGTTTCCAGCGAGATACGGCGCCTGACCCACCACCATAAAATACCCGTAGCCAGCGACCCCATCAATTTGGCCAGTTGCATCCGTGGGGGGGGGGGGCTTGTTGACAGTCTTTGAAAATACAGTATATGTGTATGCCGGTGTTTTGCTTTGTGTGTGTGTGTGTGTTTGGAGGGGCGAATAAGTGGGTTTAAGAGCTGTGTGCATGCTGAGGGGGGGTTGGGATTGAGAATAGAAGCAACGTTAAGTGTGATGGACGGAGTTGTAAGGAGTAAGAGGGTGTTGCAGGTTCGGGGAGGAGGAAGACTGGGTGGTGGTGACAGATTGTAATTGGTATGTAGGAAGAGGTGAAAAGCATAAAGGTGAAGGTTCAGGAAGCGGTGACAGAGTGTGGGTGATAGGGTGTGAAGGGAGATAGAGATAAGGTGATAGGGTATGCATATGTGTGTGGGTGACAGGGTGTGAAAGGAGTTGCAGATAGAAGTGACAGGATGTGGGTATGGGTGTGGGTGATAGGGTGTGAAGGGAGGACATTTAGGATAGTAAGATAAGCATATGCGTGTGGGTGAGAGTGTGTGTGAAAGGAGGTACAAAGAGAAGTGACATGGTGTGGATATGAGTATGGGTAATGGGGTGTGGATAGAGGTGGGTGCAAATAGGGGTGACAGAGTATAACGAGTACTCACGAACGGTGTGATAGGTTGTATATGACAAGGTGTGAAAGGATATGCAAATAGGGATGATATGGTGTGGGTGTGGATGACATGGTGGGTGGGTATGATGAGTCGATAGAATGGCACCAGATGTTCCGAGCGAGAAAGTGAGAGTGTAGGAATGGTGCAAAGGGGTGAGGCGGGTAGGGTGACAAGGTGCAGGATAAAGGTGTATGCGAGGTGTTATCCAGCACACGCCTGCCACACCACTAATAGGATCACCCGTCTCATCTTCCCTGCCACCGACCCCTGCTATTCCTAATCTGGCGGAGGGACGTGCGTGAAAGATGAACGTGGATATATATCTCTACTGCCATCCCTCTGCCATTTGTGCTTTCCTTGCCCCAGTCACTTGTACTCCTGCCCCTTCTACATGTTTTCTCTCCTCCCCTGCCACTTGTTCTCCCCTGCCTCTGCCATCTGTGCTTACCCTGCCGCCCGCCCTGCCTCACCTAGCCTGGCGTATGTACTCTGCCTTGCTCCCCGTCATCCACACCTGTTGAGCCAGTTAATTATCCTAAAGTATGCCTCGTCATTGGATGAGTAAAGCGTTCACTGCACAGCCTTCCCGTGTGTTAACACCCTCCTCTTGTGACTTTATTTTTGCAGAGGGCTGAAGGCTAGACAAAACATTCTTTTATTTACATCTATCCTCACGTTATCATCACTCACCCACTCACCCACACCCACCGCCACCGCCGTCACATTCCAAACAGATTAGCGTGCAGAAGTGCGGGTGGCTCGTGATTGGTTAAAAGCTCGTGTCCTGGCCAATGACGTGGTGGCTTCATTCCCTCTAGTTGGCACATATTATCTTACTAAACTATCCCCTTTGTTTTCTTACATATTTTCTTGTGTTCGCTCTTTATTACGTGTTGTTTTGCTCTTTCTGTGGTACTTGCATCCCTCTCTTCCACAATGTTTTCTTCATCCTGCTGATGTCTTCCCATTGTTTCCTTACTTGTTTTCTTGTTCCTGCTTATTATTGTGTGTTTTTTCATGGTTTCTTTGAGTGCTGGTACTTTTATGCCACTATTGCACGATGTTTTCTTTTCTTCTGTTTATTTTCCTTCCTTTTCCACCTCTTCTTTGTCCAGGTCTCGTTCTTCCTTCCTCTTTTCCTTCTTCCTAACTCCTTTCCCCCCCAAACTGCTTCTTCTGTGTATTTTCTTCTCTTCATACCTTTACCTTAACTTGGCCCAGTTTTTTTTTTTTTTTGGCATTTTCTAGCTTAATTCACCTACCGTTCACGGGCAGAAGGATAATGCTGCGGCTCTAAGGCTTTTCGGTAGCACTTCTTCGTGACTAGCATCTTACTCTAATCTATTGCTTCAACTGAGGATTGAGGATGGAGAGATGGCAGTTAGGACAAGTTAAGGTAAGAGTATACCCACGTATCTTTTTTCCTCCGTCTTTTCGTTCTTATTCACCCCCAACAATACCTCATCTTTTCCCACCTTTTTATCTCCATTTTTTCCTTACTCTTCTTCATTTCCCTCCCTCACATTTCTTTCTGCTTATTTTTCCGCCGCCCTACCTGTTCTTTGCTACCCACATCTGCCTCTCCCTCTTCCTTTTCCTCCTTCCTCACTCCCCTCACCCCTTCCCCACACACATCCCCTCTTACCCCTGCTTTTCCCTCGCTTCTCCACCCATCTCCCTCACACGAACCGCGAGGAGGGAAGGGATTTATTGTAGATTAAAATGTAAGCCGCGGTGAGTGGTGGCAGCAGGAAGAGAGAGAGAGAGAGGGAGAATAGAATTAGGAGGGGAAGGAGGGAAAGAGAAAAGGATGGTAGTGATAAGTAAGGAGAGATAGCACAAGGAGAGACTCACATTGTATTTTCCTTTTCTTTGTTCCATATATATTTGTATTTTTTTTGCTGTTTCGTGTCCTTCTGACTCGCATCGTATTTTCTTTCCGTTTATCGTTTTATATTTGCATTTCGTGCGGGTTCGTTTTGTCTTTTTCTCCTTGATTTACCTTTGCGCGTGTCGGATTTGTGGTTGAAATGTCTCTGCTTGAAAATTTATACACCTGTGCCCTAAATATTACCTTCGTATTTGAGGTATATTGCTTCAGTTTGCACAGATTTATCAGTATTTATTTATGTACCTTTCACTGTGAGTTGTAGAGGAAGCCATCCCTCTGAATGGTGGGGTTAAAATAAAAACAAGCCGAGGTAAAATGTTATACCCTCGTCGCATTAACTTAACCCAAATATTCGTCCCTTTGTAGCTTATTTCACGTTGCTCAGTGGGGGGGGGCGGTAGCTCGATCGGTAGAGAGTTGGCTTGCAGTCCCGACGGACCCAGGTTCGAATCCTCGCTGGGGCAGGGAACAGTTTAAGGATTTGAATTTCATTAAATCAGGCTTTACTGATCTACCAGAAGACCCGCCGACATGTCGTAAAAATACCCCCGCTAATACCAATACACCAGTCCTGTATGAGACAGCCCTAGCATGTATTCAATATGGACGGTGGGTGTTAGCCCCGAAGTGGTGACATGTAGAGGTGTATGGTATGTAGGAGGACGGCTGGGCCTTGATAGCAGGCTGTAAAGCCTATGCCCAGAGTCGGACACATAAAAAAAAAAAGACACTTCTACGGCTTTACATCCTCTCTACGGCCCTTCTTCGTGACTGGTATTATATTCTAGTATTAATCTAGTATTACAACTCAGTATTGAAATTGGAGAGATGAAAGTTTTAGGCCAAGTTAGTGTAAAATAAATTTTAGTGCGTGTGATGATCTTGGCTGCCTTTGCGTTCACAAGCTCTGGACCAAGAATAACATTATTATGGGCAATTTATCGCTTTTAATGTGTTTACGCAAGGAGGAAGGCGGAGCCCAGAGCAAACAATACATATTGGAAATGTTTAGCTAAGATTAAGACTTTCAATGTTGCTGATAGGTATATGTAGGAATAAATAAGGACAGTGGTTTAAGATTAAGAAATTCAATATTGGTGGTGGGTATATATGGGATTAAATAGGTAAAATGGTTATAATGGTAGGGAGATGTCGGAGGGAATATTGATCGAAGAGATTTAGGAGTAAATGGATGGATAAACGTGAAAAGGGGTGTTCTGAGGTAGGCTGAAGGCATGATTCGTTAGGAATATGCCTCTGTTTCAAATGAACGTTAGGTATGCAGTGTTGAAGTGGGACAGATTGAAACACTACGTATTATAGAATGCTTTTAATGGAATAATGATGTATTGACGTAATAAGATAGATTCGAAAAATATGTATTATAGAAGGCCTGCGATGGAATTACGACGTATTTATGATTTGTTCGCCTGAAATTTTCCTCCGATATTTTTTGCCATTCTGCAACTTACGTCGTGTAGTTCGCTGTTAGAAGAAGACTGCTATGGTCTTACATTCTTACATAGAACTTCTTCCTTACTAGCGCCATGTTCTGGTGTTAATCTTGTGTTGCAGCGTAGTTTTAGAGACAATAATTTTGGCCCAAAGTAAGTGGACAGAGTATATGTAGATTATAAGAATTCATGTTGTGGAAACCTTTTTGTGGGATGTTGTGTTTGAGTGGAATGTTAGAAGTAGCAACAGACAAGGTAAAGGTGGAATTATATATATATCAACAAAGGTAAAAGTGGAATTATATGTAGCAACAGACAAGGTAAAGGTGAAATTATATATTTCCTTTGGATGATCAAATCGATGTACTGTTTTATATGCTGGCGGTTGGTTTTAGATGGAATAAAACTGTTTTCAGAATAAGGTAAAAAACCGAAAGGTGGCCTAAGAAAGGTTGATGATGTGGTTTTTTGGTTGGATGACACTGAGGAGTTGGCCTATATGCTGGAGGACGACTTAGGAGTGGAAATGTGGATGTTGTGGAAGGAAAAGTGGAGGAGTACATGTTGGGGTGACGTGAGTAGAAAAAGTATCATGTGTACGATATTGTAACTGTAGCTGGTTTTACTTAGTTGAAGAGAGGCCGCTCGTAGGTTAGAAGCTGTCTCAGTACAACCTTCCAGTAAGATGACCTTTGTTTATTTACATCCAGGCTGCCTCTCGATGATGACATTCGGCTTAGGAAAGACCCCCTTAGTGAGGGGATTAAAGGATGAGGCACACACTAGCGGTGACGCGAGGTGCAACAACGGTGTGGTGTTATGACGGGATGAAGGTGGAAAGTGCATGTCAGAGACTCGCTTGGGCTGGATTGGTGGCGTGTTGTGGTAGTAGGATAAAGAGGAAGTCAGGAGGAGGAATCAAGCAGTGTTGGCGAGAAGGGAATAATGGTGGAAAACATGGAAGGGCTAAAGGGATAAAGTGAGAAATGAGTAGGGCCAGAATAGTGGCGTGTTGTGGTAGCAGGATAAAGGAAGTCAGGGAGAGGAACGAAGTAGTGTTGGCGAGGGAGGGAGGAAGGGGGGAGGGTTGAAAACATGGAAGGCTGAAGGGATAAAGTGAGAAATGAGCACCTTGTTTACGGCCCGTGTTGGAAGGGAGGACACTGCAGACTGCCTCCTTTTTCTGTGCTGTCTTCCCTCGCAGAGATGTCTTTTTTTAGTCCTTTACTTCCATCATATATTTTTAAATTTTATTCTTACATGTTCCAGGCGATTTTATGTACCTGATGATAGATTTTTTCCAGCTGGAAGGGTTTTATATATCTATCTGTCTGGTTTGTCTGCCTCTCTGTCTGTGTAACCATCTGTCTGTCTCTCTATGTGTCTGTCTATCTGTCTAACTGTCTGTCTACCTGTCTGTCTATCTATCTGTGTGTCTATCTATCTATCTAGATTATTAATATCATCAACCCTTTCATTGCAAGACGTTTCCCCTGAGTTGAAAATCGTCTGGAAGCAACCGAACAAAATATAAAAGAGGTTAATATTAATTTTTGTGTTTATATTTTTTGTTGCTATGCCGGTGGTGGCAATTGAGAAAGAGAGGAAATAAGCTGGGAGTGGGAGAAAAGACAAGGAAGACGATAACTGGAAGAGATACAGAAACAGAACATTTAGAGAGATAAAATAGTAGAGTAGGGATGAAAGTACGGAACTAGTGCATGGCAAAATAATTACAGGTGTGCAGCACCGGCGAGTGTAATTTATCTTCCAGGTTGGCTTTGACCTTTGACCGGAGCTGTACTGGCAACATACCCGAGTAATGACACATTTGTCTACCAAGGTTAGCCCCTTTAGACGCAGGACGTCTGTTCTGTTTTATTTGGTGACCCCCACGCAGTTTCACTCAAATTACGAGACATTCTTAAAGGGGTTAGAAACAGTGTCAATTAGCCATTGATTAAAAAGTCCGAGCAGATGATAATTTCACCTTTGTATACCGACGTATTCCGTATAAACATTTACTCTTTTGAATCCTTATAAACGAAAAGCTAGCAGCGCTTAATATTAAAACTTCAGTAGTACCTGCATGTCAGAAAATATGATAATAAATCATACAAACTTCCTTAAAATTAGTTTTGAGAGTAAAAATATATAGGCATAGTAACTCCGTGGATTCCTATCAACCGATACAAATATTGCCAAACATTACCTTTTTCAGACAAAGTAATAATAGTGAATGAAATAGACGACAGTACTGAGTTTAGACTGTTATTCACATATAACTATGTTCCAGTTAGTACAGTACTTGGCATAAGATTAATATCCACTTGTATTCATTGTGCAGGAAAATATGCGATATATATGAATGAGCTGAAAATAAGAACATTACTTACCTGCACCATTTATGCCTAACCAATTTTGGGTGTATAACAGTATTTCATAGTCATCAAAAAAGACATTAAAAATCCTGGTTAAATTCCCCTTTAAATTTGGGTTTTGTGAAATTCGGATGGGTTTTTGGTCTTTTATTCTTTTTTAAACAACTGTGCCTTTGACCCATGTACCTGAAATTTAATTGTTGCACGCTTTCTGCTCCGGGTTTAGCTGCTGGTGTAAATTTTTTCGCATGGCACGGACATGGACACACGCTTCCTTTACATTGTCCAGCTTTGAGAGTTTTTGTTGTTTTACATGTTAGTCGGTCTTGTTTGAAGCATATGAAACTGTGAAATATGTAATGAAACGTAAAGTGAAAAATAGCATAAGAAATTTTCAGAGCAATAAGTGGAAGAGAGTATAAAACAGAACAAAAGAAAATTGAGTAAGGGAACAGACTGCACAGACCTTCCAGATGTGAAAAACTGAAATAAAAAGAATGGAGGAAAAGGTAAAATGAAAGGCGTGGAAAAGAAAAGGAGACGTAAAGAAAGTGTAATGTAAGAGGAGTTAGAGCTGGTATAAGCAGGTGGGACCCTGATACTGCTTAAGCCAGAGTAATGTTACCTCTCTCTCTCTCTCTGTGTGTGTGTGTGTGGATAGGGATAAAGTCACCTTGTATGCTGTGAGGAGAGAGAGA
>JAGKTI010005939.1:0-11276 GCA_018397915.1 Birgus latro
CCCGGAGCAAAGCCCGACAACTAAAATTTATCGTACATATTAATTTGTTCCTCAAAATCACAGGATGTCACGATTTAACTAATGTGATTTTACAATGTAGAAAATTCGTGACATTACGCCCGTGAAATTTTTCAAATTTTACCCTAGAGTAAAATTTGACGCTATGTATATACATCCTAACTCAGTCACACAAGATTCACACTGTGGTGTGTGTACTATCCTGTTACAGGAGGGAAACAGTGTCGCCTGTGAGCGTAAAAACCTCGTATTTACGTTAAGAAAAGCAAGCTTGAGGGAAAAACTCCGAAATGACAGTGGAAGTCCTGCACTCAGGTCAACTGAGCGAAAATTCGCTACATTTACATTAACACCTATTTGTTATGTAGCGTGATGTATGTGATACACGGTGTAGGTGTGACAGTTGTAGTGTAACTGTACCTACGTGTAAGCAATAATAATAATACATATTAAGGCAATAATAAAGGCGACGAGGGCAGAAGAGATGAAGTGCCAGGGTGCAGCAGACGATCAATGGTCCTGGACATCTTCTTCACCCAACGACTGTACCTGTGGGGATGAGTCAAGGTGGGTATCAATAGTGTCAATGCAAGGGTTACACTAAATTACAATTTCATCCACCCAGCAATCAATCCACACACACACAAAAGAAGGTACTTTTTAGCCGAAAGTCAATAACGAATTTCGTAGGTATGTCGCAGTTATTTCCCCAATAGTTGCCTTTCTAATCTACACTTACGCCTAATAAAAGGGCTCGTCGTCGGTGCCCTCGGCTGGGATCGTACCACGACTACCCGCCTGTCATCGGTGTCCTCGGTTGGGCTCACCGTGACTGCACACTTATACCTATACTTAACATTACAAAGGGCTCGTCACCTCGACTACCCATTTGTCATCGGTGTCCTCAGTTGGGTTCACTGTGACTGCACGCTTATAATTAGTAAAGGTAGTCGAGAATCCCTATGCAACTTTGGCAGGTCGCATTTTAACACCCTGCATGGGTGTGAACACTCATGTGGCTTCTATGTAATCTCCGGGAATCCTCAGGGAGGCCCACGGCTCGAGATACACCACAAGGTAATTCAAACTCAGCCTCAGATTGCCTCTGCGGGGTCTCGGACTTCCCCCTTAACCTACCTTAATCTACGGTACATACAATATGCACAAGCCCTACACTTATGACTAATAAGGGCTTGTCGTCGGTGTCCCCAGTTGGGATCGCCGAGAATGTGCACTTATAAGCTACAGTACATATGTATGTACAGACCCCAGACATAGTATGTCCTGTGGGGCCAACAAGCGATGTGAGGTCTTAGCAACATAGTACTGACTGGGAACCAAGCTAGTTCTTGGATTGCTCAAATCTCTTAGAACAGCACAGTCTTAGGAAACCCAGTGTACAACAGACACTCACGTTACCACTGCCCTCTCTCACACGGCTCAGAGATTATGGGCGTGGATTCAACGGCGCAGGAAGGAAACTTTCCTGAATGGTGGTACATCGACACACATTACAGGAGTGCACAAAACTATCTATATCCTGTCCCATTCCTGGCCAGAAAAAGTCAGCACGGATACGGCCTTGGGTTTTCCTTTTGCCCATATGACCTCCTGTTGCTGAGCAATGACCCCATTCTAACACTGCTTGGCGGTAGTTTGCGGGAACGACAAACTGCAATCGAACCTCACCCTCGGGTGTTCGCGACTCACGGTAGAGCCGTCCTTGTCTGCGAAGGAACCTGGCTCGTCCACCCCGTGAATACTTGGTCACTCTACCCTTCTGTTTCTTCCGCACAACAGCAAGGGTCGGGTCAGTCTGTTGCTCATGGACAACATCTTGACTGCAAACCAGATCTTGCGGCAATGCGATAGCCACTGGGGCAACACAATTTGAAGCCGAAGTCTGAGTAGTAACATCTGTGGTGCAACTATACTTGGCACCTGGTATATTGCCTATGATAAGGTCAAACAAAGGCTCTTGCATGACAACTGCAACTGTTGAACCTGTATAAAAGGAAGATGCTACCTGGATACATGCCTCAGGAAACAATCTCACTGATCCATCAATAAGCTGAGCTTGGACCTGTCTGCCTGTATACTCTTCAGGACGAACAAGACTCTACCTGACAGTACAACCTGAGGAACCATTGTCTCTCAGTACATTAACAGAAACACCTCCCACAAACCCTGGCTGAACAAGGAAGGCACTGTTACCTGTGGGAGGGCCTGTGGAGGAAGCGGCCAGCCATTGATAAGGCTGCCTGGCATATAACTCTTCAAATGTGACAGGAGTATTTGCCTTAGGGATCGTACCCGAACTAGAAACATGAGGAGTTGTACTCACCCTCTGGGGAGCAGGAGCACTGACAGCCTGTGGAGAAGAGTTCACCGTCTCAGGGGGACTAGTGAACTGTGTAGGAGGAGCTGTACTCACCATCTGGGAAGCAGGAGCACTGACGGCCTGTGGAGGAGAGTTCACCGTCTCAGGGGGACTAGTGAACCGTGAAGGAGGAGCTGTGCTGTCGGGACCGGCACCATCGTGCGGATTGTTGAGGAATGAAGGCTGCTGCACTCGCCTCCTGCCTCCGATACG
Source organism: Birgus latro (assembly GCA_018397915.1). Lineage (NCBI taxonomy): Eukaryota > Metazoa > Arthropoda > Malacostraca > Decapoda > Coenobitidae > Birgus > Birgus latro. The sequence continues at coordinate 2,612 of JAGKTI010005939.1, forward strand.
CTGGGGCTGGTGTCGAAAAAGTTTGTCCCAGCTGGCGATTGCGTGGTTGATACTGCTGTTGCTTAGGGTACTGTTGCTGGGTTGTATACTTCTGCTGGTTAGAGTACTGCTTGTACTTCTTCCAGTCCAGTTTCTGCGTATTCTGCCCCTGGTCCTTCTGCGGTTTGTTTGGACCCTGACCATTATTTTGAGAATGGCCTTGATGCTGGGTTTCAGTCTGGGACTGCTTACCAGATTTAGCAGAGTCTGTCCTGTTCCAAGACTGTTGCTTACGTTTTTCGTACCCATATGCACTAAAGAAAGCATTAGCAGTTTGTACCATTTCTGACACGTCCTTCACTTTGGACATCTTTAGCTGGGCTACAAGCTCAGCAGGCCACGACTTTTCTAGCTGTGTACGCAGCACGAGGTCAATCACTCCCTCTCGTGTGCTGGGAGTCTCGTCCTTCTCCATCCACTCGCCCAAATATGCCGTGAGACGGTCGAGGAACTGAACGGCTGTCTCCTTTTCCTGGAGACGCGCCTTCATGAACTGACTTCTAGCATGATCAACAGTAAGACCGTACGCTTTGATGAGTGCGGACTTCATCATCTCATACGTGAGATTCTCTCCGCGAATTCTGTGGAGAATGTCGAGGGCGGGGCCCTCAAACAGGCTAAGAAATTGAAGCCGCTTAGCTGCCTCATCCAGATCATACAGGTTTGCCATGTCTTCGAAACGAGCTATAAATGGCTCGATTCGCTCGCCTTCCTTGTAAGAGGGAAGCTTGAGACGTGGAGTCGCTAGAATAGGTGCCGGGAGAGCAGTAGAGGAGCTTGAATTGGCTGCACCCGGTGTGCCTGAAGCCATGGAGTCTTGCTTAAACCTAAGCACCTCCAATTCATGTTCACGCTCTCTCTCTCTCTCTCTCCACGTTCATGTTCACGTGCTTTGTCTCTCTCCTCATGTTCACGTTCTTCACGTCGTTCTTCGTACTCCCGCTGCCGTTCGTGCTCCTCCCGCTCCTTCTGCCGTTCCTCTCGTTCAATTTTCCGCTCTTCACGGGCGGCATTTTCACGTTCCTGCTCACTATTGAAGCGCGACAGGACATAATCTCGTATTTCCTGGGGGTTGGTGAGCCCCATTTCTTTTGCCTCTTGCACGAATGTACTGTGCTCCATCGTGCTTGGTTTTTGAGACTGATTGGCAACTGAGACTGATAGGTATGAGTGAGTGATTCGGTAATAAATTTTAAACTAGGAGTTTATCCTGGCGAGGTCGCCAGATGTCAGGGGAAAATGAGATTTTTACTCTGGCGTGTCGCCAGATGTCAGGGGAAATTTAAGTATTCCCAAGAAATAATGAAATATTGTATAACTGGTATACAATGTATAGCTGAGTGTGCTATGTCAATTCTCTAGGGTCGAGAATTACAGACTTCCTCAACGGCACGCAGCAGAGAACTAGACACTCTATTGAGCTGCAATATTGTACCGTTGGCCTACGAGAAAGTTTCTTCTCCCCCCCCAACAATCAAAAAAAAAAAAATTATAATAATAATAATAACAGGCTCTTGGCTGAGCCAAACTCCTAGCTAACACAACGGATTTATAGTGATGTCAAAGCTGGCCTAAGTACCGGCCGTGATTTAATTCAAAAGTTGTGCTAACGCAGAGTAGCAAACTGTATTAAATAATTGAGTGGAGTAATCAAACACAGTTAATAACTTTAACAAAGCTCAAGAAAAGAACTGTGAATTTATTAATTACAAAGAAATGAATTTACGTTACATGAAATTCAAATCAAGTAAAGGAATGCACTCACTCGCTCAAACACTCAGATAACGGCTAAATATTTCAAAAAGCTTAGCCTAGGAAAAAACCAGAAAATACTGATCGGTATGGATGAAACAGAGCTGCTGTGACGATCACCAAAGTGGGTGGGGCTGCAGGAGACACGCCAATACAAGCTGAAATCTGAAATCGCTAAGAAAGCACAGAGCCTAGAAAGGCGTCCCGCGTCGCGCCGTGTCTACAAGCAAACTGAGCTCTCATTTGAATCGGCGGCGCGACGAGCGTGGGAGGTGCGCGCGCCGGCGTGTAATGGCTACCGCACCAACAGACAATTCAAATTTATGGGACTATGTCACGACTCACTCAACACAACGTTACAATGTAGAAAATTCGTGACAGCCCATTCTTCTACCAAGTTTCGTGGAAATCCGTCCAGTAGTTTTTGTGTAATCTTGCTCACAAACCAACCAACAAATAAACAAACGGACAGGGGTGAAAACATAACCTCCTTGGCGGAGGTAATGATAATCATAAATAATAATGATAATAATAATAATAATAATAATCCATCTACCTATCTACTGCCTAACATCTCAATTCCGTAAGGGGTGCCCACAAACAAATCGCCTCCATGCCGCCCTGTCCAACTCTGTTTCACTGCCCTATTCTCAGCTCACTCCTCCCTTTCTCATATACCTCTCCATTCCATCCCTTCATCTCATCCTCGGTCTCCTTCACCCTCTCCCCCCCTTCACCTCACTCGCATACACTCTCATCGTTAGTCTATCGCTCTCCATCCTCTCCACATGGCCAAATCACTTCAGTGTATTTCTCCTAACGCTTCCTATCACATCCACATCCACACCACAACGCTCATTCACTTCCTCATTTGTCGGTCTGTCTCTCCATGTAACTTCACATGCTCCTCTCAAATACCTCTTTTCCACTGCCCTCGCTCTTGGCTTGTGTCCTTCCAACAAGGTCCAAGCTTCACATCCATACGTTAGGGTCGATATCACAGTACTGTCATGCAGCGACTTTTTTACTTTCGTGCTCACTTCCCTGTTCCTTATCACTGCTTTCAAAGAACCAGCAACCTTTCTTCCCTGCTGCACCCGTTCAAGCACTTCATCCTCTAAACTTCCATCCTTACTCACCACACTACCCAAGTACTTAACGCACTCACATTTTCCATTTCCTCCTCATCCAGCTTCACTATACATTAAGTGGCTTCATTTCTCGTGAAGACCATAACTTTACTTTTCCCAACATTCACCTTTAGAGTCCGTTTCTTCCACACTCTCCCAAACTCATTCACCAAGCCTTGCAGTTCCCCTTCATCTTCACTTAACAATACAGTTAATCTGTAAACAAGAGTACAGGGAGTTTCCAAACACTGCCCTCTTTCATTAGGGTCGCTCCAACATCCACTGCCCTACCTTGTACCTCCTTTATAATAATAGTAATAATAATAATAAGGGTAATAATGATAATGATAATAATAACAATAATAATTATAAATAATAATAACAGTAGAAGTAGTAGTGGTAGTGGTTGTGGTAGTAGCAGTAGTAGCAGAAGCTGTAAACACCAACAACCAGCGACTCACCTCTGCATCATGTTTGTCGCCTATTTGCCTCCTGGGTAACGACACGTTGCTTTGGCGATCCTCCCTAGCGTCCACTGCAGCACCCACCGCCAGTACCAGCACCAGCAGGAGAGGCACGCCCGCCCCTCCCCACACGGCCACACTCCCGCACTGCATCCTGACGCCCGCACCACTGGCCACCGAAGGAATATCACAAGGTAAGGGAAGTTTGTAGCCTCGTAACTCCCAATACCTGCGGAGGCGATGGAGATTGGTTAACCCTCTTCTGATTAAGATAATTATTCTAGTCTTCCATTTCTGTATATGTATCTGTCCATATTAGGGCCACTGTAGGACCGCACTTACTCCTCGAAGGAAGGGTGACAGCCAGAATCAACCCTTCCCCCTGCTGGCAAAATACGAAGAGAGTAGGGGTGCTTGCTGGAAGAAATGTGGATGTGAAAATCGAGTTACTATACTGGTTTTGTGTGTGTGTGTGTGTGTGTGTGTGTGTGTGTGTGTGCGCGCGCGCCATTGATAGAAACACCAGGGGACTAACATTGAAGCACATGAAAGGACATACTACCAGCACCCAATTCAGCTGTACACCATGTCTCGGGTTCGAATCCTAGACTTGGGGCACGCACATCGCGAGACGAGTCTGCTACTGATACACCCACCACAGCACACTTATGCATGTCATTTAACTCCAGACGATTATATTCACCTGAGTGAGTCACAGAGGCTGAGTTACCTTACACGTACTCTGATTTAGTCCCTGCTATGAACACACCTGGGAATTTGAGTCACACCGACACAAGGCTATTTTGCCAAGCTGAGGGAAATCGTTAAAATAAGTGAGTAAATCAGGACCATGACCCATTTTTATTTTTGATACCACCAGACGATTTTGTTCGGTTTAGGAGAGGCCTTTGATGGTGAAATGGGTCAAACATTAACAGCAAAATCTGTTATTATTTCTTTATGTACAGTACATTCTTTTTTTTTCATGGAAGTATCTCTACAAGCGGCATTGTCTATTTATCTTACACTAACGACTTTCGGACGCAAGGTGTCTCACTCCCGTAGACTTTAACATTAGCGAAGCCACATCACACCACACCACACCATCCCATATAGAATCACCCTGCCACACCACACCACACCATACCATATAGAATCACCCTGCCACACCACACCACACCATACCATATAGAATCACCCTCCCACACCACACCACACCAACGACGTTATCAGAGGGGTCCTGAAGCTGTCGCACCTGCCGTGGTACTGCTGTGCTTGTTCTGGTCTGTGACATCCAAGTTACAGTGCACGGCATCCGACAGGTGTGTGTGTGACCCGCATCTACAGGACCGTGTGCTGAGGGGCTCGCTCGTGAGGTGCACACTGACTGGCGAGATGATAATGGTGTTGTTGTTGTTGTTGTTGTTCTTCTGTCTTCTTCTTCTTCATCATCATCTCTTCTTCTTCTTCTTTCTCTTGTTCTTGTTCTTCTTCTTGTTCTTCTTCTTTCTCTTGTTCTTTTTCTTCTTCTTTTTGTCCTTTCTTGTCTATGCCATCTCGTAGGTAGGAAATTAGGGTTGCATCATGTTCATCATTTAGTTATGTAATACGGTGCTGGTGAGTGAGTTGCACACCTCATCGCTGTTGAGTTCAGTGGTTATATGAAGGGGGAGGATGCAATGGCCCGGGAAGCAGTGTTACAAAACTTAACTTATACTGATCATGAATACGAATCACAACTCCGCCCTCTTGTGTGTGTGTGTGTGTGTGTGTGTGTGTGTGTGTGTGTGTGTGTGTGTGTGTAATTCATCGGGTCGGTCAGGATCACTTGATGGTCGTGATCGCCAGCTTTCCCGGAAGGGAGCTGAGAGCTCATATATATAGTCTGATCTAAGAGAAGGCTGTGACCTTCACACACGCACACACCCATCCCCTTGCTCAAGGGGGACAGTAACCACCCACTTCGTTGGTGAAACTTTTCGCAACCCGGGCGAGGCGCGAACTTCCGTCTACCACATGGCAAGCAAGAATGTTACCACTGAGCCAGCGAGGTGTGTGTGTGTGTGTGTGTGTGTGTGTGTGTGTGTGTGTGTGTGTGTGTGAGCACCAGATGATTGAATCGTCCATCGTAACCTGGCATTAAATACGAATTTGTACATGCTCGGGTAAGACGTTAATGGTGAGTTGTTTTTTCTCTCGTACCTGACGTGTCTCATAGCCACAACAAAAACGTCTGACATTAGCCGAAATATAGCGAGAAATAGTACCGGTACTGCTGAGAGGCTAGGAGTAAACGTACTGTAATATAATGTTAACCCTTTACCGCACAAAGCACGAGCAGATGCCGATTAGCGAGGTTTTATTTGCAGAAGTTATCATCCCGCTTTGTCCCATCGCGTTCTTTTTGTTTTCTTTTTATTATTGCTACTGCCTGCCGATTTTGTACAATTTAAGAGAGCCTATGGTAGTGAAGAGGTTAATGAAGGCTGTATATATAACCCTCCACGTCGAAAAGCCAAGCCTGAGATGAAAATTATCGGCTTGGTACAACAAAAAGAAAACTTGAAATAACTCACAGAATTTAAATGATAAACAAAGACATTCCTACAGTATCGACCTATTACTTTCGCGTCTAAGAGTTGGTAAGCAAGGGGAGGTACGCTAATTACCACCCCTGTATAAAAAAAAACTCAAACAACAGAGTCATAACCAGAAGTGTGTGTGTTACGTTGCTGCATCTCACCTGACATCACACTGACTTCACTCCTCCTGTCACCAAACTACCTTACGTACTGAAGGGGTTACTGAAGGACGTATCTAACCTTTCATACTGGAAAAGTCTCTCCTGGGCTGAATGAAACTCTGGCAAAAAAAAATAAATAACGAGGGAGGGCAGTGGTTAACCCTTTACCTGCGCGGATTCCCCCTCTCATAACCCTTTCAACCCGGCCACGTATTTGTGAGCTCTGTGAACCTTAGTTGTGAAGGGGTTACTGAAAATTATACTTGACCGGTTCATTTCGAAGACAATTTCGTAAACAAAATGAAAGTGTTGGGAGACAGCATGAATAAAATAAAAAATACATCATCGGACTGAAGGGGTTAAATGAATGGGGGGGGAAAAAAAAAAAGAAGAAAAGTTCATTCGTTGTCGAGTACAAGTTTCAGTTTTACACACTTTCTTGTCTATGAGTCTCCCTCTGGACAAAGTAGATAAAGAAGTAAATACAATAGATGAATAAATAAATAAAACGACCGCTAAATAGAACAATCGCCTGGCAGTAAACACAATACAGAACACATGCGTCCGCTGCCATGATACTTAAACCCATCGCTTCAGTGATGTTCCTCTATTCTCGCAGCCTCCACACAATTTTAATCAGCCTAGAAGAGACTTGTGGAAGTAGGGTGGGTGGAATGACTTGCACTGGCCCTTCATCACACAAACTCAAATGAATGAAACTGTTTAAAGATAGCAAGATAACCCAATAGAATATGTCAAAAGATAAATAGGGTTAAGGCTTTACAGGTTGACTGCTGGCACACCTTCGGTTCTCAGAATACTTTCCAGTACCCCTTGTCAAAACTCAGTATCAAATATTTACCGCCTTATTTTTGGCAGTGAGGCCTTACATGCAGCCGAAATGGCAGAACCTCACTCATTTTCTTTTCACTTTAGCTTGGCCTAAAATTTCTATCTACTTATCTTGAATGCTATGTTACAGAAACTGGTTACCCGTAACACACAAAATGGTGTTAGTCAGGTAACATTCCTACGGAAAGGATACAATGACGTAGCATTGCCCTTTTCTGCCACTGAGCTACGTGAACTAAATTACAAAAGGAAGAAAGCCTAGACCAGATATAGGTGAACGACACACAGCGGTGATTTAGAACACAGAAATACAGCCACCCATACCGCTCATCTGATGGTTAACCCCTTCAGTCCGATGTCATTGTAGTCTTCTTGTTATCTTCAGACGATTTTATTCACCTCAGTACAGACTGGAGCGGTTAAACCCAGCCATCACTCACCCCCGCCTTAATGTGGAGTGTTCTCTGGACTAAATAAAACACTCTGGAGGAGGCAAGAATAAGCCAGCAAAAGACGTCATTGGATTCACTGATTTAAACACTGTAATTTTACCACCTCTGTGTCTGACCCTGACATGTTTGCCTAGGAATCACTAGTAATCAACACATTCATTCCGGTGACGTATTTATTCTTCCTGTCACAAGACGATTTCATTCAGACAAGAGAGCGCCCCAGCGGTGAAGGGTCAGTCTAACCCTTCAGCTGAAAAGTATCCCTAAACTGAACTGTAATCGCCTGCAGGTAAGAAGAAAAAAAATGCTGGAAGGGGTTAATTCAGCATGCTTAGTAAAACGATAAACATACGAACCGCTATGTATCGGAAGCCTTCTACCGTCTGCCTGGATTGGGAGGCGCCAATAATCGTCTAGAAGTAGCACAAATTAAACAACATAAAAAAGACACGTAATACAAGGAGTTCCGCTCCCTCGGCGCAGGGATAAAAATACGAACCGTTCAGTACCCGAAACCTGCCGACTGCCTGCCTGTAGCGAGTGGCAGGACACTACCAACTGACAAGGAACGCACTCACCTACGTGTATTTGAAGGCCGCCACTGCCACTACACCGGAAAGGTGACAGTTGCCGCTGTGGTAATTTTGTATTTTTGAGTCCAGCTACCGCACTTCCTCTAGCACCGTGAGGGGGTTGAGTGAAATGGGGGATTGGAAAGGAAGTGTTAAATTGACCCTTTCAACCCGAGGGCGTATTTCTCATTTTCATAAGGCTACCATGAGAAAATTTTAGTCAGCTTCAGGAGGGCTATCGGGTTGTGAAATTAAGAAATTCATCAAATTCGAAAGTTTCTCTAAGGCGAGGAAAATCATCTGGGGATAACATAATTTGGCAAGCTTGACAATATTGGCAAAGGGATGCAAGATGGTCTACATACAGTTACAGTTCACTGACATGCGTCTGTGTAAATTGCCGTGATAATCAACTGAGCAGACAGAAACACAGGATCTCACAATAGGCCTGATTGCATGGTTTCACGTTTGACTCCACCAATTCCTTCAAAAGGAAGAAAAAAAAAAAGACAGAAAAGTGACTGGTACAACTGACCAAGGAATAAGTGTGCCAAGTCCGTAACGAACTGGTGAAGAAATAAAGGAATGGCGCCAAGTTGAAAAGCGTTTGAAAGAAAGAAGAAACTGAGGAAATACAGTATCTCCAAACACTGCAGCAACA
>JAGKTI010005939.1:26229-42705 GCA_018397915.1 Birgus latro
ATGAGCAATAAACCCCAACCATCCCTTAGATATAAACCTTCACCGGCTCAATCCGACTGGAGCACATTAATTACCCACTAAACCATCAGGCGCCATAATTTGGTTATATGGTTACCACCCAGCGTAATAAATGGTTTCCTGGTGTACAGGAAACCATTTGGCTTGTCACTCAGTGTAAAGTCACCCATAGACAGAAGGACGAGGAAAGAATGAAGGAAAGAAAGACAGAAGAAGGAGTGTAAAGTCACCCTTAGGCAGAAGGACAAGGAAAAAATGAAGGAAAGAAAAACAGAAGAGGATGAAAGGAAAGAAGGATGGAGAAGAGGAAAGGGCAGAAGCCTGAGAGCAGCACTACATCGAGTGAGTGGATGATGAGCACCCTCTATTATTTACCCTTTCACTAGAGACTTCCATTTCCTTCGTATAAGGAATATGTCCGGTGGTAGCAAGAAAAAGTGAAATATCGTCATCATCATCATCATCAGCGTGTATCAGTCTGCTGGGTGATGTTGGCCTCTCCCGACTTTCTCCACTCTGATCTAGTAGTTGTCAGCCATTCTCCATTCCAACCTGATTTATACCTTCACTACGGCGACGTCTTCTTGATATTATTACCCGTCCCCGCCACGGAGGGGCTCGAGGAAGGGTATTGTTTTCACTCGGTTTATCTGTCTGTTTGGTTGTTTGTTCGTTTGTTTGTCTGTCTGTGTATGTGTCTGTTAACAACTTTACGCGAAAACTACTGGTGTGATTTTTACTAAAATTACAGGGATGATGGGCCATGAGCTTCTGATCACCTTATTAAATTTTGGGCCAAACTGGGATAAGGCCCAGGCTGTAGGCCCCCCCCTCCTAAAAAAAAAAAAAAAAACGGAGATGGGTAGAAATAGTTTTTTCGCCATAACTCCTTCATATTCGTTATATCGACATGAAACCAAAACCTGGAGGTGCATCTTTCAAATCTGCATCCTATAACATGCCTCATTACATCAAGGGGGTCACCCCCCAGTTAGCCGTAGGGGGGTCAGTGTCAAGTGGGCTGGGCCTAAAATTTCAGATGTGCATAAAATCGTCAATTTTCACCCGATTTACTGCAAATTTGATATGTGACATCTTTGACTAGACATCCTGTGGTGTTTTTACGTCAGCACTAAAATGGCTGCCGGAGACGGGTTTGCTGTCCCTTGGCACCGCTTCTTTTTCTTAATTTTTCCACATGGTTTTATTCAGGTTTATAAGGCTATTTCGAACTGAAGGGGTTACCTGTACTCTCCTCTTCATTAACAGAGGTCCTTTCAGACTTGATTCAAATCATTTGCTAGCAGTCTGAGTAGAATGAAAAATAAACCACCACTGTGCAGAGGCTAAGGACATGACTGCACCTGGTTCTCTGCCCGTCCATTCCTCTCACTCCTTCTCAGGGTTGTCACCTTTTTCCCACTTTGTGCATAGACTTGACAGTTCGTTCTCTAAGGAACAACAACTCTTCGTGCCAAACACCTCCGTGTGTCGCCACCTTGGCACTAATATCCACCGTTTATATTGAATACATGCTGAAGTTGCCTCATTTAGGACTAGTATGATGGTATTAGTGTGGGTGTTTTTGTGATATGTCAGTGTGTCTTGTAAAGACTTTTTCAGCAAACTGCAGATTATAAAACTCTTCACTAACCAGGGTTGGATCGCTCTGGCGTCCTTTCAACCGACACACTACATCTTGAATCACTAAATGAAGATCAGAGGCCCAATTAATTCGACTTTCGCCAAAGCGGCTTCTCCAGAAACCACTTTGGCGAAACGTCAGGTAAACCTCGTTCTGCATTTGATGTTTCTACAAACTGTCTCAGCCAGCACTGGACTCACAGTCAACTTCTCTAAACACTTGACCACCCTGCCCCCCTTGTGGTTAGCCTAAATGTCTTTTCAGTACTTTCTATTTTTACAGCATCATTTGTACTCGTTAACTACCTATGCCTGCCCCCTGCCGTCTGAAATGTACCGTGGCCAGGCTGACAGCGTACGTGTCTGCCAGTCATCTACGTATGGGATGGCTCTTACCATGAAGCGGACATTTAATACGGTACATACAGTATATACCCCTAGCATGTGTTCTACTCCATGTACACTCTGTCGAAGTTTGATGACATACACAGACTCATTCATTCACAAACACAACTAATTTCCTCGTGCACTCCTCACACTACACACCAAATCCTTCATACCAGTGTGTGTGACACTGGGTAAGGATGAGTCACTTCTCCAGACACAGAAGTGGAAGTCCTTCCTCGAATGACTTTCTCTTCACCTCTGTAAAGAACGATTTCAACGAGCATAGTAAAACATACAAGGCCTAAGGGGGAAAAAATGTAGCCTATATGAAAGAGTGAGTCCGATGTCTTCCGCAATTATACGTTCAGCTCGTGATATCAGGGAGGGATAAACTAGTCTTCCTAAATTTAATCAGGACCTGAGTGCTAGTATGTAGTTATCCTTAATTACAACAAAGTCACTATGCGTACGGCAGAAAATGTCACAACAGATCAGCATACGGCACACTCATGCAGCACAACCCACACGCCCCAGCATCTATTGTCCATGGTTCGCACAGTTTCACTCACATTATGCACAGGTAACTTTTACAGCGATTGTACAGCTTTGCCATCCCTACCTTCTTATCGGCCTTCCTACCTGCCTCTATGTGTCCACAGACTCTGTACCTATATTGTCTGCCTACTCACCTACCTCCCGGCCTACCTACCTGTCTATCTCTACTGATTCTCTATCTACCTACTGACCTATCTTCTGCCTACCTCTCTCATATCTAGCTACCTACCTGCCTGCCTGCCTGCCTCTCTAAACTCACATTTGTTTCATCAGGATTGACTGGGAAAGGATACTGCCAGTTCTTCTCACGTCTTTTGTTCTTCCTGTGAGAATTAATCGTAGTTATGAGAGGAAAACTATCATCAGTTTTTTTCTTCACAGGAAAATAACAGGGGAATTATTACAAACAGTTCCCACGCAAGTCTTTAGTTATTCCTGCAGATAAGGCAAAATGTTCGAAAAGATCAAAGACACGAGGTTATGGTGGCACCTTGAAAACAACAACGTGTATAAGCCTTGCCAATATGGTTCCCACAGGGGAAGAAGCACCTCATTAGCGATGCAGAAAAAATAGCAATATCTGCAGGACAAGGACTAAACTGTACGGTTTTCCAGTGAGATATTAGTAATGCTTTTAAAAAGGTTTGGACTAAAGGTCTCTAGTGAAAGCTGTTACACATTGGTTTCCTTGAAATCACGGGAAAACAAAGTACAACAACAATTTCAGATGGCACATCAGCCGCACCAGCCTTCCTTTGTTAAGTGGTGTTCGCCAAAGCAGTTTCTTATCTCACCATTCATCACATACACCGTTGACCCAACAGAGTCAGAGGCTGGTATGTGTATGGACATTCCGAATGCCGATGACGCCATCCTGACCGTCGTAACTAACAGTACTATACCCGAACACGATTCCACTGCTAGTGGCAGTGACAATAATAATAATAATAATAATAATAATAATAATAATAATAATAATATTGACATAGGAAGCAAAACATCACACCAGAAAAGCTGTAAAATTTTGGTCACACATTAACCGGAATGAGCGTGCGGCACATAAACAACATAATACCACGGGAAAATGGCCCTGGCTGCATTCAGTAGGTTCTGGCATACCCCGGGGAAACTAGAATAGATCCATGGGGGAAAATAGGGAAATGGGCCCAAGTCAAAATATACTCGTAGGTCCAGTGAGCAAAAAGAAAGTCCACGTAGTAAATAGGTCCATATGAGAAAAAAGGTCCATGTGAGGATTAGATGTGACCCTGTGAGGAGAAAATGGGTTTACAGGGAATGGATAAAACAGGCCCATGGAGGGAAAATGTGCCCATGGGTAAAGTAGGTCCATAAGAACCATAAGTCACTGGAGGAAAAATGGGTCCTTGAAGGAGAAATAGGTCCATGGTGGAAGACAAGTCCAAGAGAGATAAAAGTCAGTGGAGGAAAATGGGTCCATAGGGAAAAAAGGTCCATTGGCTCATAGAAGAAATTAGGTTTGTAGGGAATATCGGTCCACGAGAAAAATAGAACCATGAAGGAAAATAGGTACATGGGGAGAAAATTGGTCCAAGGCAGACAATGGAGGAAAATAATCAATGAGGGAAATACTGTAGGTGTAAGGGGAATGTGGGGCCATGGGAGAAAAGTGGGTCCAAGGGGGGACACAGGTGGGTGGGGAGATGACCGTAGGGGGTGCAGCCGGAAACGGCCTTACGTGCGAGTTTTATATTACTCCCTCTTACTAATACATATGTCCTCCATGATGTGAATGTTAAGCCTCAGTGTATAGGGCAAAACAAAGAGATTCAGCACCAACCAAAGATATCCGGACACCGAAAGCACTGCACAACAGAACTCCAAACTGCAGGTCAAAAGCACCAGCATTTGCTCAAGGGAAGCGGCAAGATCTTGGGAAAAGTTGAAGACAACGAAGATATAATTTACAACTACGTATAACAACTAGATAAAGGCACGAACGGGCATCACAGCTGGTTCCCATGAAATCTGAAAACATAGAGGAAACCACCGACACAGAACTATACTGCGCAGTGCCTACTGTCAATAGTACTTAGCCTAACTTTGTTACCAAGCGCGCGCGCGCACAGAGAGGTAGGTCACCGGAAGTATACAGTATACCTGTAAATTACATAACCTCCTTGGCTGAGGTAAAAATACTGTACCACTGCAGATAACTGAATCGAGGCCACCGGATGTTCCAAGCCTGTAGTGGGGAGCTCATCTCACTTACCATCACTGGGCACAGCCATAGACAGTCAGTGAATTCACCTGACTGCCGGTTGAAACATACTCCTCTCCCTGTGCCTAGAAATAAAGTAGGTATTGATTCTACGAAACAAAGTCTATTATTATTTTTTCTCATACACAGCGTAAATGAGGTCAATATTATTATGCAGGTTACATTTTGGGTCACATTATATGGGCATTCAAATGACCTCTACTGAGACTATGCTATTCTACACAATAGTGAATGAACCCTCCTCAGCCTTCCTCCACTACCCCCCAGTGCCACCCGTCATATAACACCATAAAAGGACACGGACCTTCAATATCTGATGAAATATGCATACTACACTCGTTAGAAATATCTGTACCGGTATTAAAACATAACTTGAAATTGCATGACTATGACGATGTTAACCAGTTCCTCCATATCTTTAGACACGAAAACAAAAATAAGGATTACAGAGAGAGAGAGAGAGAGAGAGAAGAGTGTGTTCGAACGGCTGTAGAGTGAATTCACCGAAGATCCAAGGTTGCACCCAGAGTTACCATGTGAGATGAGCATCTACCACCGATATAAGACAGTTGGTGGCCTCGATTATTTTGTCCGTATTATTACTGTACCACAGACACACGCCAAATACCTCAACTGGAAATGTAACTGACTTACAGCTGCACCTATCTTCTGACACAGTAATTGCTTTTCATCCCACTGGCCCTTGGTGGAGGAAGGAGGGAGGGTAAGCGAAAACTGATGAGAGTAGGGAGGGGAGGGAGAACGAATGGTGAGAGAGGTGGCGAGGGAAGAGGAGGGGAGAGAGGAGAGGATTGGGGAAGGAAAGAGGAAGAGGAGGATGAAAGGAGAAGAAGAATGGTTACGTTTTGTGCTTATTGACTACATGGAGATCATGAGGCAAACAAAAATGTTTTGTCAGAAAGAAAAGAGAAGAGAGGGACGAGGCCAGCACTGGGAAGGGAGGGAGGTGAGGGAAGAGAGAGTGGCGAGGGGTGAGGAGTGTGCTGAAGGTTACCCATAGACCCCCATAGACCTGGAGGCCAATAACGGTACTCGCTACACACACACACACACACACACACACACACACACACACACACACGAGCGCGCGCGTCATCATTCTTTCCTCTTGTTATCCTTTCTACACCTTCCCTTCTTTCCTTCCTCCCTCCTTTCCTTCCTACCCCTCTTCCCTGCGTCACTGAGGAATATTGGGTCATCCGGTTTAGGTAGGTGGGTAGGCAGATATGTAGGTAGGCAGGTATGTAGTTAAGTAGGTAGGCAGGAAGGTAGGTATACGTATTGGAACGTAGGTCGATTGGTAGATTGGAAAGTAAGTTAGTAGGGAGGTAGGCATGTAGGTAGGTAGGCAGGTAGACAAGTAATTAAGTATGTAGATAGGTAGGTAGGTAAGTAAGTAGTTGGGTAGGGAGGGAGGGAAATAGGTAGCTTGGTATGTATGTATGTATGTATGATGGCAAGGTAGATATGTGCAGTATGTGTGTACACAGATAGTTAGGCAGGTTGGTATGTACGTCTTCATGTATGTATGTATGTATGTGTAGGTATGTAGGTAGGCAGGCTGATGGCAAGGCCGTTTGTAAATCTTCCTCACCTAACATATCCTTACATGGGTCAGGAGTCTCTACGCTGACACACCAAACACAGGCCATTCATTCCCTTATGGATAATATCGTGTCTTTATCTGGAATATTATCCTAGAGGTATGTCCACCCTGAGGGGGTTAATGGCACCGTATCAGCACTCTCAGGCTCATGTGACTCACTCTTCAGAGAATAAAATCGTTTGGAATTAGTTGGAATAGAATGTCAGAATTATTCCGACATGGATGGGTTTGTGCCACCGGTATTAACACTCTCAGGCTCTTGAGACTCACTCTGCAAAATAAAAGCGCCTGACATTATTTGGACATATTGCTCAACTTATTCCGACTCTGGTTGGTACTAACATTGGTCACTTCAATCCGGTGACGTATTTTCCATTTTAATCTTACTATCTCCAGACAATCAAATTCAACTCTAGGTAGACCTCCTCAACTGGAGAGGTTAGACACAGCTGTAATTTAACTTTTTAACTACAAATGTTTATCGACAGCAGGAAAAGTCGTCTGGAGGAAGCATGAATAAATCAACTGACCTCCGGATTCAAGGGATCTTCTCTGACAGGCTCCTCTGACTCACTCCCAGCTGAATAAAATCATGTGGCACCAACCTCAATGGAATACTAGAGTTGTAGGGACCATGACAGGGTTAATGTTTACCGTCCTCACACTCTCAGATTCCTGTGATTCATTCTCTGCTGAATAAAATCTCTAGGCGTTAAATGGAACAGATTATTACAGTTGTCACGACCACGACAGAGTTACTGGCAATGTCCTGTACTGGTATAAACCCTCAGCTCCTGGGATAACTCTACTGAATAAAACTGTCTGGCGTCACCTGCAACAGAGTACTGTCATTTGTGTCAAAACCATTGTTGTTATTATTTCTCCATCTACACTGCATTGCTTGCCTTTGGCCGTCAGTATAATCATAAATGTTGCCATCACCGTCAGTGTTACCGTCATTTGGTCGTCAGTATAATCATAACTGTTGCCATCACCGTCAGTGTTACCGTCATTTGGTCGTCAGTATAATCATAACTGTTGCCATCACCGTCAGTGGTACCGTCATTTGGTCGTCAGTATAATCATAACTGTTGCCATCACCGTCAGTGTTACCGTCATTTGGTCGTCAGTATAATCATAACTGTTGCCATCACCGTCAGTGTTACCGTCATTTGGTTGTCAGTATAATCATAACTGTTGTTACCGTCATTTGGTCGTCAGTATAATCATAACTGTTGCCATCACCGTCAGTGTTACCGTCATTTGGTCGTCAGTATAATCATAACTGTTGCCATCACCGTCAGTGTTACCGTCATTTGGTCGTCATTATTGTCATCATCCTCGTCTAATCGCCATCGTCATGACTGTCACTACTACTACTACTACTACCACCACTACTACTACTACTACTGCATCAACAGTAGTAATGGCAGTAGTAGCAACATAAGCCCGCCTCCGGCTACACCGCCACCCACTGCAGCCTCCTACAAAATCGTTGGCCTAAACTCCAGCCACTAACCCACACGGACCAATGTCTGCCAGCACCCCCACTCTATGATTAGGTGATGGGAGGCGCCCCGGCACTCCCCTGCCAGTACGATAACTCAGCCACACACACACACACACACACACACACACACACACACACACACACACACNCACATGACCTTTATATCGTATATTATTATTATTATTACTACTATTATCATTATTATTATTATTATTAGCATTATCCGTCCCCCGCCTCGAAGGGGCTCGGGGACGGGTATTGTTTTCACTTGGTTTGTTTGTTTGTTTGTTTGTTTGTTTGTCTGTCTGTCTGTCTGTCTGTCTGTCCGTCACCAACTTTACGCGAAAACTAATGGTGCGATTTTGACTAAAATTATAGGAATGATGGACCATGACCTTCTGATCACGTGGTTAAATTTTGGGCCAAACTGGGCCAAGGCCCAGGCTGTAGGGCCAGAAAATGAAAAAAAAAAAATCCCCATAACTCCATTAAAATTCGTCATATAAACATAAAATCAAAACCTAAAGGTGCGTCTTTCAAATCTGCATCCTGTAACATGCCTCATTGCATCAGGGGGGTCACCCCTCAGTTAGCGGTAGGGGGGTCAGTGTCAGATGGGTCGGGCCTAAAATTTCAAATGGGCATAAAATCGTCAATTTTCATCCGATTTACCCCAACATTGATGTGTGGCATCTTTGACTTGATATCCTGTTGTGTTTTTACGTCACCACTAAAATGACTGCCGGGGACGGGTTTGCTGCGCCTTGCCACCGCTTCCTGTTATTACTGTTATTATCGTCACCGTAATTACTGGTACCACACTCTTATTATCATATCATTACCGAAACATTTCACAGTCAGCATCAGCGTTTTCCTTGCCATCATCATCATCAGCAGCAGCATCACCACCATCATCATTATGCTGCTGAATCACCACCATCATAATCACCACATCATCATCACCAATATCATCATCATCATCAATACCATCGCTCCCACTATCGTCATTACCAGCAGCAGCAGCAACAACAACAGCAGGAGCATCACCATCAATCATCGTCTTGTTATCATCACCATAATCACCGCTATAATTATCATCACCATTATCATCACCATCATCTCCATCACCACTGTCGTCACCACTATCGTCACCATCACCATCACCACTATCGTCACCATCACCATTATAACTATCATCATCATCATCATTACTGCCACCACCACCACCACCATAATCATCTTCACCATCATCAGTCCTGGAGTTGCCTTAAGCATAACGAAGTAGCTTACTGAATCGTTTCCTAACCTACTGATATATATATAATATTAACAAATGAAGGGAAACAAAATAAAATCGCGTAGTGTCAGCCAGAAAGAAATGGCTAACGCGTGTATACAGTCACGGCGAAGTATGAATCGTTTGGTGGAAGGTAGAAGTACAGAAAATCATCTGGTGCTGGTCAGAACAAATAAATAAAGAAATCTGGTGGTACGAGGGCGGTTACAGCCGAGAGAGGCCCAGCAACACGGTGGATGAGTCATTTTTGGCTGTGACACTCAGCGGTCTAACTCACAGACGCACCTATGATCAGTTCCAGCTTAACACCGTGATTGCTTTTAGCATGAGGGACGAGGTGGGTGAAATAGCTTTGCTGTGTCTTGTACTTGCAAAAACAGTTCTCATTTACAAGAATTAAATGGTAAGATGTATTTTTTCTTTTCCTTTTCTTTTTTTTTTTTTTTTTTTTTTTTAAAGGAAAGGAAGGAAAGGAGAATGCTGAACTTTCCGATGCCTCTCGTTCTTAACACAACAGAGAACTAATCGTATGCATGCTGATGAATCCGGGTCCTGCCTCGGCAACTGCAGACGACCCAGGAGACGTAACAGACCAGTGCTACGAACACACTTAACATTAGATGTAGCGATGAATCCTTACATATACACAAATAAACAATGAGAAATTACAGACTGCTGCAGAATAGGACAAGCCTACCAGGAACGGAAGAAACAGGCAAAATGGAGAGGGAAGGGTGGAGATGTAAGAATGAATTTGTGTTAATGTGTAGAATGTAAAGGAACAAGAAAGAAGAAATCGTAGATGGGCAGTAATGTTTGGCCCAGTACTCTCATCATACAGCCAAGAAGAGAAACTGGTAAATGAAAGACTGATGTAGCCAATTATGCCTGAACATCAAGGAAAAAAATACCGTAGTATATTCATCAGATGTCTATACCACAACAAAGACGCCCTGGTGAAGAAAAGAGAGACTACATAGAATTTCTTGCAGACAACTACGTTATAAGCCAGGATAATGTTACTGACATGATGGGAAATTTTCACGCAAATGTGAGACAAGACAGGGAAGGCCCAGAAAACAGTATTTGACGATACAGAGAACAAACAAAATGCAGTGGAGGATAGACCTTAGTAGAATTTGTGTGAGACAGTGACATGATAATGAGTGGTATCTTCAAGCCCAAAAACTGTTACAAATGGACATGGTATAGGAGCCAACAAACAGGGTAATTTGACGAAAAGTCGATATAAGATTACATCCTGAAGGCTGACAAAAGGACAGTGAATGACATGAAAGTTTTGCCTGAAGCTACAGTGGCCTTAAATCACAAATGACTAGTGGGAAATCTTGTGGTAAGGAAGTTAAATCACCAGCGCAATAAAGTAGCTGTGCGGTTTCTTCCTGTACATGCAGAGAAAACATGGAAACTGCATTTCCAGTCCTGCCTTACGTATGCCGATTTTGCTGAAACCAATGTGCTCACCTTCTACTTCAGAACATTATTATATTCGGGAGGGAGGGTGACCCCCGCCCCCCAGAATCATGCAGGGAGTCGCGCTCTCCAAATATCGCATAGTGGATGAGAGTCCATTGCACAAGTGCTAATATATCAATGCGATAGCTGCCATCCTTTCGCTGTTTCTTAGATTTTTAATTAGGTAAGGGGCGACTGATCCTCGCAAAAATCATGGTTGGAAAACTGTAAATAGCGGACGACCTTTGGTATAACCAGCCGAACTCACCTGGGAAGTTTCCTACAAATCCACCAAATAGCCTAGGAGTTAAGGCACACACACACACACACACACACACACACACACACACACACACACACACACACACACACAGGATAAATTTCCCGAAAATGATACCATCTTGATTCGCAGTATTGATAAAATAAAAAGATAAAAAAAATGAAAATTGGAGTGCTGACTGATCCTGAGATAAACGACAGATAGAAATTAAAAGAGCAAATCTGTGAAAAAGTCTGTAGCAGAGAAAGAAGAAACACCTAGATGATTGACAACTACGAAAGAAATTGTTTCACATGTGGCAGAAAAAGTATTAAGAATTAAGACAGTGGACAGGGGAGCTAAAAAAAAAAAAAAAAAAGGCTGAGAAAAACAGTCAAGAAATCAAAGATATGGCAAAGACACAAAGCTCCAGAGTCAATAATGGTATTTCGCAGCGAGATGTGATGCAGAGCCCAAGAGAAAAGCAAAGGATAATGCATAGAGAGAACTAGGACTAATTCTGGAGCAAGACGAGAGAAAACAAATATAAAGTCTGAGGGCTAACAAAGGATACAGGAGGGGTAAAATTTAAACTACACAACATTAGAGATGAGGAAGGGAACATATCTATGAAGGCAAGTAAGAGTAATAGGAAATGACAAAACTACTTCAAAACCTTTAAGTAACGAAACTGAAGATTTAAGAGAAGACATTAAGAACATGGGTGACTATGACTGTATACAGCATAACCTAATAAGAAGGGCCAAGCTCGAAGAAGTCCTTGAGAAAATGAAGAACGACAAATCACTTGGATGCGACAATATGCCCACTGAATTGATAAAAGAAGGTGGCAGTAATTTAAAGGAATGTATACTGAAGATAACACCTTGCACGGGTGGAAGGCTGTGTCCAGGAAAATTTGGAGAAAAACTGTAACCACACAAATATACAAAGGAGACAATACAAGAAAAATTACATACAAATAAAAGTAAGATTCAGAGGAACGTAATAATTATAGAGGTATATCTTCCATAAGCCTTACGGCTAAACTGTATTATTTTAAAAAAGAGAGTTAGATTGGATTGATTAAAAAACGCGATCTTGGAAAAAAAAAAAATTGGGATACAGAAGGAGCAGAAGTACATTACTGTATATCCGATTCTGTTTTTATCGCAAAGCTGTTAATGGAGAAAGGTTGGAGGTGCAATACAGACATGTACGTTGCTTTCACAGATCTTGAGAAGGCATTTGAAAAGTCTGGCAGAAAAATATGAGATTAAAGGAACGTTAGCCTCCTCTGTCTGGTGATTCTCCTGCACTTTCAGACGATTATAGTCAGTTTAAGAGACACTTTGCCAACTGGAGGGGTTTGTGACAGCCTTCACTAACCCCTTCGCTGCTCGGGTGCTGTTTTAAGGTAAATAAGATCATCTGGATTAGCAAGAATGGAAAAAAAAGAAACATGTCATTTGGGTTGAATGGGTTAAAGCTAGCTATAACAAATATATACCGCCCATGCATAGGCTATATAGTATCAGACAGATTATGAAAATGAAGACTGATTTCAGGTTACTAACAGGGAGACGCAGGGAAGTGTGCTTTCTCCTCAGTTTTTATTACAGATACGGATACAGTGGTAATAAAATATATGGCGTGAATGCAGAACCATGAGATGCTAAGACACATGCAGATAACAGAGCATGATGGAATACTGACAGAAACAACTTGAGAGATAACTATATTGCCGAAGGGATTTTTTGAGGAATCAAGGCTGACACTTCGTTATCAGTAACAAAAAAGGGGGGAGGGGAGATAATGACTGTAAACAGAATTAAAATATCGTAGAAATAAAAGCAAAAAATGAAAAAAAAAAAATGATGGAAGCAGAGAGTGTTAAATATCTGGGAAATATCTTTTCAACGTACACAGGTAAAAATAGAGGCAAAATTACAGAAAGATTATCGAAGTGTAGCAAAAGCCTTAGTGCACTTTATTCCATCGTTTAATATGACTGCGTTGCACGAGAAGTAAAGGTGATATTCGAGACTGTACTCATCCGTCTGTTCACTTTAACTTGAGCTATTATTATTATCTCCAGTTTATCCCCGGTTTACGATCAATGCCCTGTCGTAACTCAGATTATTATTTGCAGGAGAAACAAGAGACATTTCTTTCCTCGTCCATCCTGATATAACAAAGAAAAAGCTCATGATAATTTCTCTCTCGTGACAGATTCCTTTTTACAGGTGGAATAACACATGAGAAAAATCTACCCTTGTATTTCCTATCAAAGCAAATAAATATCGGAAAAGAAAATAGTCTAGTCTAGTAAGATTAAAAGACAATAATATCGACCATGGTTGTAAGAATAGAATAAAAAATCGTCAGGTGGTGGTCAGAATGAAATGGAGAAGACCTGTAAATAATGGTTAGATGACTACTGCTTGTGTTGCGTTTGCCGCTCATTCACTTGACAGAGAGAGAAAGAGATACAGACAGACAGACAGACAGACAGAAGGAGAGCACCTGCTGAGAACTATAGACGTTAGGAAGGCAACTGGTTCTGACGACATCCGCCCTCTACTTCAGTGGCACTGTGCCAGAGTTGTCTGGACCTCTCTCAGCGGTGCCCACAGCCTGCCTGGTGGAAAACGTTGGCCGGTATGGACAGATTTCATTGGCTATCATACGCAAGAACTCCAAGTCTGACCCAAAGAACTACAGGCCCATCTCCGTACTCCCTGTGGTGGCAAAGGTCGTCGAGAGGATAATGTCAAAACTCTACTAGAGTGACCTGGACAACAATCACCTCTCAGACCAACAATTTGGAGATTTAAAATGGACGATCCACCTTAGACCTCCCATTACTCCTCTCCAAGTCGCAGGATGACCTGGCTACTGGTTAGGACATCACTATCGTCGCTCTGAACATAACAGGAGCAATCGACCAGGTGTGGCAGGCGGGACTGTCAGAAAGGCTCTGTGCCAAGGTTATCCAGGAAGACTTCCCGCTATTACTGGGTGATGGCCACCAGGGGCGAACCCTCCAGGTCGTTTTCAATGGACGGTTCTCCAAAGCCCTCGCAGTTGAGGCTTCAATTCCACAGGAGTCTTTGCTGACTTCAGTCCTACGGAATCTCTACACGAATGACCCCTTCCGGCACCTGCCAGCAGTCTCTGTCAGTGCTGATCACTGCACGTTCTCCCACTCCAACTATCAAGCAGCAAGTCGTTGCTAAGGCCAACCAGCAATTACCCTTGATCGAGGAGTGAGGAGCTTGCTAACCTATCAACTATGCCTCTGAAAAGGCCGAGCTCATGGTAGTCTGAAAAACGGTTGAGAGGTGCGTGCAGTTTGGGGTGGCACCCTTCGTTCCAACACCACGTCAAAATCATTAGTGTGAATGTAGACTGACCTTGGCTTCAACCAGCAACTCAAAGACATTCCTTGCCAGTTCTCCTTACGTGTCCGCAACGCGCAAGCTAGCGAGTTTCCTCGACAAACGTGAGCTCTGTAAATCCTAAATAAGAACTTGCTCAAAATGTGCTGTCCTGACATGAATATCCAGTGTGGTCGTACTCCAATGGAGACTGGACAATGTTAAGTATCGAGCCCTGTAGCTGGGTGAGGGCAACAACCACCACGGTGCCACTGGGCCATTTAGAGCACCACCAGGACGTTTAATCAGCGGTGATATTCCACAAGGCCCAAGCCCAAGGAGTGCTACGCTTGGCCAGGCTGAGGCTGCCCCCAACGAGCGGTTGCATGAGTATGAGAACAATGGTCTGCAGGGACGAACGTCTGGAGGCGCCAAAGTCCCACGCCAGCCAGCACCAGTGGCCTAGGATATTTGACCAGCGTCTCCAACCTGTGGAACCGGTCCCACCTGTATAACCGGTCCATGATGTTAACACCTGAACGAGAGCTGTCCACACAACAGGCGAAGCTGGAAACCTATAGGCGGCGTGTGACTCTTCGCACCCCACTACAGCTTCTCACAGCGTACGGCCATGAACAAAACTTTGCCCACAACCCTCTGCCATCATTGTGTCCTGCCTTTCATATATCTCATTACCCATCAAATAACAGTGCTCTTCTTTTTCACTCTCGTTTGTGTGCTTTATATTACCATCACAAAAATACAGTTCATGTGACACCTTCCATTGGTACATGTGGTACAAAAGTGTCGGTAACTTTTACTCACGGCTGTCCTTGTCCTCACTACTACAATATACGAGTATTTACCTAATTACACTTGTGGTGCATAGGACGTTCAGACAGTAATTTTAAGAAGTGTAAGTTGTCCTTCCTAACATTATATTTACGTAATTCCAAAGATAAATTTGAACTAGTACGTGTAAGGTTTTCGAGAGTAACGAGATGTGGCTATGAAGCTTTATGATTTTTTTATCATTACTGATAAAAAAAAAGTAGGAGGGAAAATTTGTAGTAAGCATAATAGACGTGCAGAGAGAGAGAGAGAGAGAGAGAGAGAGAGAGAGAGAGAGATTGTTTCTAGAGACAGACGATTTTCTCCAGCTTGGCAGAGGCCCTCGNGATCTAGTACGTGCAAGGTTTTCGAGAGTAACGAGAAGTGGCTATGTCAGCTTTATGATTTTTTTTATAATTATTGAAAAAAAAAAATAGGAGGGAAAGTTTGTAGTAAGCATAAAAGACGTGCAGAGAGAGAGAGAGAGAGAGAGAGAGAGATTGTTTCTAGAGACAGACGATTTTCTCCAGCTTGGCAGAGGCCCTCGTAGTGAAGGGGTTACACCATTAACTCCTCAGCATGATTTTTGTTTTAAGCCCTTGAAATCGGCGACATTTTTAATTTTCACTTATTCTTGCTACCTTCAGAAGATTTCATTAAGTTTAGGAGACAGTTCCTAAACAGAAGAGGTTAGATACAGCCTTTGTCCACCCGTTTAGTACAGGGTGCGTCCTTAAAGATGAAAGAAAACTAAAAATAATAATAATAATAATAATAATGTATAAGTAAAGAAAGCCATCGGACAGAAGGCCTAGACGCCATTGAGCACGATGGCGCCTCTCCTGCTGTGTTCTGTCTCCCCCCCCCCCAGTGACTCTGTTCAACTTTGTGAGACTGACTGGCTGGCTGATCACGGGGAGGGGGTCGTCAGCATCCCAGAATTGCCAACCAGAAGCCAGAAATAATAAATAAATAAATAAATAAATAAAATCGTCAGCAGGTACCATAAATAAAATCGTCAGCATGTACTGTAAATAAAATCGTCAGCAGGTACTATAAATAAAATCGTCAGTAGGTACCATAAATAAAATCATCAGCAGGTGCTGTAAATAAAATCGTCAGCAGGTACCATAAATAAAATCGTCAGCAGGTACTGTAAATAAAATCGTCAGCAGGTACCATAAATAAAATCGTCAGTAGGTACCATAAATAAAATCGTCAGCAGGTACTGT
>JAGKTI010005940.1:11939-42703 GCA_018397915.1 Birgus latro
TATATACAGTATATATATGCATCCTAGCTCAGTCACACAAGATTCACACTGTGGTGTGTGTACTATCCTGTTACAGGAGAAAAACATTGTCACCTATGAGCGTAAAAACCTCGTATTTACGTTAAAAGAAGCTTGAGGGAAAAACTCCGAGACGACAGTGAAAAATCCTGTACTCAGGTCAAACTGAGCAAAAGTTCGCTACATTTATATTGACAACTAATTGTTATGTAGCGTGGTGTATGTGATACACGGTGTAGGTGTGACAGTTGTACTTTAACTGTACCTACATGTAAAGCAATAACAATAATACATATTAATGCAATAATAAAGGCGACGAGGGCAGAGGAGAAGAAGTGGCAGCGTGCAGTAGAGACAGTCAATGGTCCTGGACATCTTTTTCACCCAACAACTGTACCTCTGGAATGAGTCAAGGTGGAACATCAATAGTGTCAATGAAAGAATTTGCACTAAATTACAATTTCATCCACCCAGCAATCAATCCATACATAACAGAAAGTACTCTTTGGCTGAAAGTCAGTTAACAGCAAGTTTCGTACATATGTCGCCATTATTTCCTTAATAGTTGCCCTTTTTAACATACACTTACGCCTAATAAAGGGCTCGTTGTCGATGCCCTCGGTTGGGATCGCCGGGACTACCCGTTTGTCATCAGTGTCCTCGGTTGGGATCACCGTGACTGCACATTTATAGCTATACTTATTATTACAAAGGGCTCGTTGTCAGTGTCCGCGGTTGGGATCACCGCGACTGCCCATTTGTCCTCGGTGTCCTCGGTTGGGATCGCCGTGACTGCTCACTTATAATTATACACTTACTATTACAAAGGGCTCGTCGTCACTGTCCGCGGTTGGGTTCACCACGACTGCCCGTTTGTCATCAGTGTCCTCGGTTGGGATCGCCGTGACTACTCACTTATAACTACTAAAGGTAGCCGAGAATCCCTATGCAAACTTGGGCAGGTCACATTTTAACACCCTGCGTGGGTGTGAACACTCATGTGGCTTCTGTGTAATCTCTGGGAATCCTCAGGGAGGCCCACAGCTCGAGACACACCACAAGGTAATTCAAACACAGCCTCAGATTGCCTCTGCGGGGGTCTCGAACTTCCCCCTTAACCTACCTTAATCTACAGTACATACAATATGTACAAGCCCTATGCTTACGACTAATAAGGGCTTGTCGTCGGTGTCCTCTGTTGGGATCGTGCGACTGCTCATTTGTCCTCGGTGTCCTCGGTTGGGATCGCCGTGGCTGCAAATTCGTCATCAGTGTCCTCAGTTGGGATCGCCGAGACTGTGCACTTATGAGCTACGGTACATATGTATGTACAGACCCCAGACATATTAAGTCCTGTGGGGCCAACAAGCGAGACGTGAGATCTTAGCAGCATAGTACTGACTGGGAACCAAGCTAGTTCTTGGATTGCTCAAATCTCTTAGAACAGCACAGTCTTAGGGAACCCAGTGTACGAGAGATACCCACATTAATCATCATTCAGCAGGCAAGACATCAGGTCTGCGCCCACATTGCCACTGCCCTCTCTCTCACATGACTCAGAGATTATGGACGTGGATTCAAACGGCGCAGGAAGGAAACTTTCCTGAATGGTGGTATGTTGACACACATTACAGCAGTGCACAAAACTGTCAATTTCCTGTCCCATTCCTGGCCAGAAAAAGTCAACACAGATACGGCCTTGGATTTTCTTTTTGCCCATATGACCTCCTGATGCTAAACAATGACCCCATTCTAATACTGCTTGGCAGTAGTTCGTGGGAACGACAAACTGCAATTGAACCTCGCCCTCAAGTGTTCGTGACTCACGGTAAAACCGTCCTTGTTTGCGAAGGAACCTGGCTCGTCCATCCCGTGAATACTTGGTCACTTTACCCTTTTGTTTCTTCCGCACAACAGCAAGGGTCGGGTCAGTCTGTTGCTCTTGGACAACATCTTGACTACAGATCAGATCTTGCGGCAATGCAATAGCCACAGGGGCAACACAATTTGGAGCCTTGGCCATGGCTCGTGTTACTGCAGCCAAAGTCTGAGTAGTGACATCAGCAGTGCAACTAAACTCGGCACCTGCTATGTTACCTATTATGAGGTCAAACATAGGTTTCTGCATGACAACTGCAACTGTTGAACCTGTGTTAAAGGGAGATGCTACCTGGATACGTGCCTCAGGGAACAATCTCACTGATCCATCAATAAGCTGAGCTTGGATCTGTCTGCCTGTATACTTATCAGGACGAACAAGACTGCCTGACAGTAGAACCTGAGGAACCATTGTTTCTCAGTACATTAACAGAAACACCTCCCACAAACCCTGGATGAACAAGGAAGGCACTGTTACCTGTGGGAGGGCCTGTGGAGGAAGCGGCCAGCCATTGATAAGGCTGCATGGCACACATCTCTTCAAATTTGACAGGAGTATTTGCCTTAGGGATCGTACCCGAACTAGATGCATGAGGAGTTGTACTCACCATCTGGGGAGCAGGAGCACTGACGGCCTGTGGAGGAGAGTTCACCATCTGAGAGGGACTAGTGAACTGTGAAGGAGGAGCTGTGCTGGTGGGGATGGCACCATCGTGCGCCTGTTGATGAATGAAGGCTGCGTTTGCCTCCTGCCTCCGATACACTGGGGCTGGTGTCGAAAAGGTTTGTCCCACTGGCCGATTGCGTGGCTGATACTGTTGTTGTTTAGGGTACTGCTGCTGGTTAGGGTACTTGTTGTGCCTCTTCCAGTCAGGTTTCTGTGTATTCTGCCTCTGGTCCTTCTGCGGTTTGTTTGGACCATGACCATTATTTTGAGAACAGCCTTGATGCTGGGGCTCAGTCTGGGATTGCTTCTCAGACTTAGCAGTATCTGTCCTGTTCCAGGACTGCTGCTTACGAGTTTCGTACCCGTACGCACTAAAGAAAGCATCAGCGTTTTCGACCATTTGGGTTGCGTCCTTCACTTTGGACAACTTGACCTGGGCCATAAGTTCAGCAGGCCACGACTTTTCCAGCTGTGTGCGCAGCACGAGGTCGATCATTCCCTCTCGTGTGCTGGGAGTCTCGTCCTTCTCCATCCACTCGCCTAAATATGCCGTGAGATGGTCAAGGAACTGAACAGCTGTCTCCTTTTCCTAGAGACACGCCTTCATGAACTGATTTCTAGCATGATCAACAGTAAGACAGTACGCTTTGATGAGTGCGGTCTTCATCATATGAGATTATCTCCGCGAATTCTGTGGAGAATGTCGAGGGCAGGGCCCTCAAACAGGCTAAGGAACTGAAGCCGCTTAGCTGCCTCATCCAGATTGTACAGGTTTGCCATGTCTTCGAAACGAGCTATAAATGGCTCAATTCGCTCGCCTTCCTTGTAAGAAGGAAGCTTGAGACGTGGAGTTGCTAGAAAAGGTGCTGAGAGAGCAGTAATGGAGCTTGGATTAGCTGCACCTGATGTGCCTGAAGCTAAGGAGTCTCGCTTTAGCTTCAGCACCTCCAATTCGTGTTCACGTGCTTGGCGCTCGTGTTCGCGTTCTCTCTCTCATTCCTCGTGCTCACGTTCTTCACGTGCCTCGCGCTCAGGATGCTCATGTTCACGTGCTTTGTCTCGCTCTCGTTCCTCGTACTCACGTAGTTCTTTCTCATGCTCACATAGTTCTTTCTCATGCTCGCGCTGAATTTTCCGCTCTTTACGGGCGGCATTCTCGCGTTGCTGTTCGTAATTGAAGCGAGACAGGACATAATCTCGAATTTCCTGGGGGTTAGTAAGCCCCATATCCTTAGCTTCTTGCACGAATGCACTGGATTCCATCGTGCTTAGTTTGAGACTGAGTGACAACTGAGACTGATAAGTAAGAGTGAGTAAGTGATTCGGTAATAATTTCAAGCTAGGAGTTTATCCTGGAATGAGGTCGCCAGATGTCAGGGGGAATTTTTTGTCTTTCAAAAAGAAATGTTTAATTCAAAAAGATAATGTGATATTGTATAATTCGAGTATACAATATATAGCTATGTGTGCTAGGAATGACTATCGAGTCATTTATTAAGAGAGAATAGACTCGTGAAATCAAGCGGCGATTTCACTTTATGCTGGCTTCCTTCGCCAATTCTGTAGAGTCGAGAATTTATAGACTTTCTCAACGGTACACAGCAGAGACTAGACGCTCAAGTAGGCTGTAATATTGTACCGTTGGCCTCTGAGAAAGTTAGTTTCTCCCCTTAACATTAAAAAATGATAATAATAAAGATAAACAGGATCTTGGCTGAGCCAAACTCCTAGCTAGCACAACGGATTTAAGGATTAATGCCAAAAGCTGGCCTAAGTACCAGTTGTGATTTAATATAAAGAGTTGTGCTAACGTGGAGTAGCAAAACTGTATTAAATATGTGGGAAAATTAAACACGACTGTTACATTTAACAAAGCTCAAGAAAACAAACTGTAAATTTATTGAATACAAGCAAATAAATTTACGTTACATGACTCCAATTCAAATCAAAGGAAGGGAAATGCACTCACTCAAACACTCAGACAAACAGCTAAATATCTCAAAAACTTAAGCCTAGGAAAACAAGAAAATACTAATCAGTATTGATGAGACTGAGCGGCTGTGATGATCACCAACAGGTGGGAGCTACGACGATACACGCCAACACAAGCTGAGATCTGAAATCGCTAAGAAAATCACTCGAGCCTTACAAGGCATACCGCACGAACCATGTCTACAGACAGACTGAGCTCTGATTTTGAGTACATGGCATGAAAAGTGTGAGAAAGGGGTGTGGCCTTACGTAACGGCCCAGAGCGGGAGCGATAATTCAGAAATTATCGCTCAGAGGAATGCACCACCCACACATAAAAACTATCACTCGCGAAAGAATGACGAAAGTTTTGACAACTTGATGCGAATATAAGTAAGCGAGCGGACAGTTTGAGAGAACAAGCAAAACATCGTACATTTCATAATAATTCGTTCCTCCCGCAAAATCACTCGATGTCACAATTTACTTTACATAACTTTACGATGTGGAAAATTCGTGACATTTGGTACGAATTTATGTGTCGTAACAGACTATATTGGTTTTCACACATTTATATAGGCAATAGAAGCATTGTTCAGTCACCAAACACATCCACATATGGCACCTTCTTTTATGACATTACCACCTCATCACTTCTGTTTGTTTCTTGCTCTAGCTTCTTTATTTCTTTGTCCTCCACCTCATGAATCACTTTCACCGTAAATTTCGTCACTGGAGAGACCGTGGGGCAACATACCTTTACTGGCCAGCTTACTGCTAACTGGTGAATTGCCCAATGTGGGGGTGAGGGGGGAGTGGGGGTAGGTGAGGCAAGGCAGTATCCCTGCTTGAGAGCAGGTAGAGGAAGGTCTCCCACATATGCCTATCAAAAATCACCAAAGAACTTGAAAATTGTGCAAATTATGACCCTTGCAATTGCACGACGTACCCGTACGTCGATGGGTATAGCTGTAACAAAACATCGTGACGTACCCATACGTCGATGGGATTCCTCGGGTTAAAGTCTTCTTATGCATCCAGACACAGTAGAGCATTTTCACACGAGTTGGCCTGACACCACCACCGTGTATCACTGATGCTGCATTTCTCGCACTTGTTCTTCAGGAAACATTGCTAACCGTATAGAAAGGAATTTCTCACTGAACTACAGAGTTACTAGTGAAAATATAGTGTTCTTCAAGCCGACTGAAGAATTCATCTGCTATAGGCACATACTTTGCAACAGTGATCAAAACCAAATTGAGCATGTGTGAGCAGTGTACATAATAGGAAAAACGAGCTTTGTCACGAATGCGTTTCTGAACACCACTGATTCCTCCACTCGTGACTGATCCTCCATCACATTCTAAACCAACCAGTGAAGATTTGTAATCCAAATCCAGTTCTTCCAAAGTTATCAAAATTATGTTCGTGATGGATGCAGCACCAAAAATAAATAAATAAATAAATGTGGGTAAAGGAAATAAAGCAATGCAGAATACAGTGTGACTCTTCATCATAAAATCTGACAACTAGTGCCAACTACTCTGATCTACTAATATATTTTGGCTTCATCAGCTTGAACAGGAAAGTGACGACATGCTTTCACACTTTCTGCAATTTCATCTCTCACCATAGATGCAAGTGTGTCAGTCATCTCATGCTGTATTGCAGAACTAGTGCACTTCTCTCTCTTTGGACCACTTTTGATGCGATCGGCTATAGCGGATCATGTTTGGCAGTGAATCTAAGGAACCTACGAACATTCCCTGGGTTCAATTCATCATCACCTTCTCTGTGTCTTCTCTGGGCAACAAGATTATTTCACAAACAGTCTTTATAAAATGACGATTTTCACGAACTTTATCCTGGTAGGCCTCACTTATACTCCGAGCTTTAATGTGCTGGTAGTTAGCCCATGCAATACAGGATGATTTGTGGCAATATGAGTTCAGGTGCTTTTCAATGGCACCATCTTTTCCATGTGCTTTTTTCCATCGTCGAAAGCCACTCTTTACGAATGCATCATCTGCACTGCCATAAGCTGGTGGTGCAAAGTGCCTGCATGCTAAATGGAACACAGCATCGCGTTCTCGCGAATATTCTGCCAATTCATATTTGTCAAACCAAGCACCCACGAATGACTGAGCATGGGACTTTCCTTCACTAAGCTTAGGATACTCCTTTAGACAATATTGAACAGGATTACCAGCTGCAGATTCGGAAATGTCAGTTGGTGTAGTATCTTCCTTCTTCTTTTTCTGTTTCTGAGATAACTGTACACTTACAGTAATAGCTGAAGTAGTTTCAGCACCAGAATCCCCCTTTGGCCTCTTTGCAGAAGGTTCTTCAGGTTCCCTGTTTTCCGTTGCACTGCATATTTAATAATAAATTTATCCATATCTGATTTTCGTACAGTTCAATTGTAATCTGTAACAATATTTATCTTAAAATCATATTCAAGATACACGAGTGCGCTTCCAAAAAGCTTGTAAAAATGTTTGCCAAGTGTATAGAAACTCACTTGAACATAGCCTAGCTACACAATAAAATAGCAAACATTCATTGTTAAATCAAATCACAAAACTATCACAGAATTTTTTTTTGAAAATACGAATCTGAGACCGAATCAAATAACAAATGACCCACACTCCACATAGAACAACAAAGGTATCCTGCATCATGTCCATGGAGAAAATAGAGTCATATATTCGAAATTAACTCAGACTTACCCGCTATTGATTTTATTTAAACTTCAGTTCGTGTTCACAAAAAATGGGATATTGGGAGAAGAATATATTTTGAGACATTTGAGAATGGAAAAAAATAGTAATATTTAAAAATGAAATTCTATACTCATTATTCCGAGCAATTTATAAATAAAATATTATAGAAGAACTGTGCAAGTATCTTATCAAATATAAGCAATGCAGGGTCAGTTGCATTTACATATACAATAAATAAAATATGTTTCAAAGAAAACCTTAAGTACTGATGTACTAAGGATATGCGAACAAAAAGTGTGGGGGCCAACCCAGGGGCCAGCCCAAAATCTGGGAGGGCCGTGGCTCCCCCTCCCCCCCCCCCCCCCCCCGTAGAAACGCCACTGCTTTTCAGAGATAATGTGATGACAGATTTACCAACACAGTGCAGGAGGCTAAAGACTGCATGAAATGTTTGGCACACGTTCATACTGTATTAACGGCATAAGCGCTGTTTAATTTATGTGTGCGTGGTTATATCCAGAATTATATAGTCCTCCAAATATTAATGTTTTCCATCCTTCATTTTTTTTTTTTCACATCCTCAGTCACCAGGGTGTGATTAGCCTCATTTACATTTTTGTGCTGTACAGGGGCAACTTACCAGTGTTACACCTATTCAACCGGAAAAGAGCCCTCAATCCTATTCCTGTCCCACGAGGGGTAGAATAATGGACTAGAGGAAAACCACAACTCAACAACATAATTCAGTCCACTGGGTGTGATGATGAAAGTA
Organism: Birgus latro; assembly: GCA_018397915.1. NCBI lineage: Eukaryota > Metazoa > Arthropoda > Malacostraca > Decapoda > Coenobitidae > Birgus > Birgus latro. Next base: position 19,972 of record JAGKTI010005940.1, read on the forward strand.
AGCAATGTAAGGGTTTAGCGCTTTTGTATGTTTTTATGTTGTACCTTACCTCACGTGGCAATGTGGAGAGGATGGAGAATGAGAGACTGAGGAGGACAGTGTATATGAATGAGATGGAAGGGGAAAGGGGGATAGGAAGACCAAGAATGAAATGGACGGATGATGAGAGAGGGAGGTGTCAATTGCAAAGAGGGCAGCAAAATGCAGAGGGCAGGGCAACTGGGAGATGATTTGTTTGTGGCCACCCCTCAGGGGATTAAGATGTCTGGTTATAGATTGATGGATTGGTAGCTAAGATAAATAGATAGACTTTACCTCATCTGGTGGTATCAAGGAGACATGACCCAGAGATAATAATTTTCCTGTCTGTAACTTAAGGATTCGTGTAGTATCAGATCAACACACACACACACACACACACACACACACACACACACACAGATCTGTATTTGTTAATTTCAGTTTCCACATACGTTTAATCAACAATATATATATATATGCTTTGCCTTCTCCATGATGGTACAGTGATCACAAGGAAACTACACCGGACTCACGTCTAGATGAGCCTGGGGTCACAAGAACAACAACAACAACAGATAAGAAAAATTATAATATACTGCTGCTGCTACTACTACTTCTACCACCACCACACCATCACCTCCACCGTTACTACTACTACTACTACTGCTGCTACTACTACTACTACAGCACCACACCACCTTCACCACCATTACTACTACTACTACTTTTTCTGCTGCTGCTGCTGCTTCTGCTACTACTACTACTACTACTAACACACCACCACCTACTACTATTACTGCGAGTACTACTACCAAACAACAACAAGAAAAATAATAATATACTGCTGCTGCTGCTGCTGCTGCTGCTTCTACTACTACTACTACTACTACTACTAACACACCACCTACTACTATTACTGCGAGTACTACTACCAAACAACAAGAAAAATAATAATATACTGCTGCTGCTGCTGCTGCTACTGCAGCTATTATTACCACCACGACCACACCACCTTCACCACCATCACTATTACTACTGCTGCTACTACTACTTCTGCTACCATCACCACCACCACCATTAATGCTACTACCACTACTACTACTACAACTACAACGACTTTTTATTTTCTAATTTCACTTCCATCTATTTGGGAATTATATTGTGAAGATCAAACCAACTTTCATAATACAGTTCACCATTTGGAATCGTAATGTGAAGATTAATACAGGCCCTTATCATACAATCCTTTGGCCCGAAACACGTACACGACTGTGGTTACCAGCCATAGATTACTACTATTATTACCTCCGCCAAGGAGGTTATGTTTTCACACCTGTCCGTTTGTTTGTTGGTTGGCTGGTTGGTTTGTGAGCAAAGTTTCACTAAAAGTACTGGACGGAAACCCACGAAACTTGGTAGAAGAACGAGCCTTGGTCCAAAATAGACTCCACTAAATTTTGGTGTGGATCCGGATAAAGGTGCCGATCCAGGATTTTTTTTTCACTTTCTTTAACATTGCGAGATAGAGCGTTTTTCGACATTTTCGTAATTTTTTCAGTGAATATTGCATGAATATTGATGAAAAAAATCAGGCATATTTACGATGTCGGTATCTACGAATGTGTACAGTTTGGTGCGGATCCATATAAAATTCTTGATCTAGCGGGTTTAAGTGTGCTTTTATGGGGGGTGGGTAGTCTTTTTCCAGCTGCATGTTGTGCCTCGGCGGAGGTATGCGCTCTAGTGAGTGCCATTCTAGTTACTTTATTTTTTTCATTAAGATTACAGTGCTTATAAAGACATTAATCTATTGGGGTCACTGGTCTATGCGTCTCCCGACCACAGTAGCTTCGTAATCCATACCCCCCAGAGAAACAGGCCTGAGGCCTGATGATTTTGTGCCCCTGAGGCATATGAGTGCAAACCTCACAAGGGAGAATGACAGTCGACATCTCATCCAGGTCATAACAGAGCTCTGAGGTTGATACTTCTTCTCAGAAAGAACCTGTGCCAGTCTCGAGGAGAATCTCACCACCTCTGGACTCATCCCACCTGATTGTGTGAAAACGAGGGCAGTGAATCGACCGTCATGCACATGCTGGATCCTTTTTTGATAGTTTCTGTTTTTTTTTTCCTTTTTATTCCTCTTGTGTGCAGCCTCAAGAACCAGATCGTGGTGACATGCTGCCATAGGGTCAAATATCCTAAAATCGAGGAAAGCCCTCTGCCCAAGTGTCCAGAAACCTCCTCGAACACTGACATCCACTCTTGCATCATTTGATGTGTTTGCTGTTCTGTGGATGTAGTGCTCACCGTCTAGAGGGAGCAGAGCTGGCTCTGTGGTGCCATCGTGGCATATTTGCTGTAGCATTTTCGCAGTGAGGTCGCGTACTTCATCATGATGAATGCACTATTATTACTGCAACTACTACTATTAGTACTACCACCACAATTAGAAATACTACTACTACTACTCTTACCAATATAGCTACTATTACTACTACTAATACTACTACCAGAAAGTATAGAGAAAGATAAGAAGGGACAGTCACGCGAGTTCCTATGGGAAAAATGTAACTCCGGGAACGGTGGCGCCGGCCGACTGCGAGCGCGGAAATTATGATAGCAGTTGTTTGTGCTGGCTCACACCACACCATTGTTTGTTTACGGCGAATGTTAGCACTTATGTGGGTTGTAACAATATCTTCTGCTCCATTATTGTATATATATAAGGATGCACTAATTTGGAAGTCTTACTAAGTATGCTGCAGAAAAAAATATTAAATAAATACAAATGAGAGTGGCGCTCGTCATTGACAGCTCATACTTCTCAACACACTCAGGATCCACTCAGATAGGGTCGGCCAGCCAGGGGGAGTCGCGCAGGTGTCAGGTTACTGTGTCGTCAAGTGTGGGCCTAGGTGGGCTTTCCCCTGGGTTTTTCCAGTGTAGAGGAGTCGTTTATCCCACCTCTATACGTTGCATAGGATACATGTCCAGTGAGTCAGGAGTGAGCTATTACTAGTTACTATGCCAAATCAGTGTGCAGTATTCGGCTGTAGCAATAAACAAACCATAGTGGGTGAAAAACACATAAGATATTTCCGATTTCCAAAAGACGAACAACCGGGAAAAGTGTGGATAAATGTGTGTCGTCGAAGTGACACAATCAACACCAAAAATACTGTTGTATGTTGTATGTTGAAACACAGTCATCAACTTAATTTCATTATGACCAGGAGACTGAACCAAGACTGCCTTGAAAATTTCTCTGGCTGCATTAGGCAAATAGGCAGCACTTATGATCACCCAGATACTGTTAGTTTTATGTATCGGCTAAAAAAGGTAATGTTAGGTAAACAAGTTGCTTTGGTCAGTGTAAATAGTACCATAAGCCAAAATGAAGACCCTTGTGATTCTGTAATGGGTAAGGTGGCCAATGTAACTAAGAGTAAATCAGGCTCACATGATCGCGAACTTGCACTGGAAATTTGCCTAACTAGTCTTCTGTTTAAAGAGATGGATTTTGACATGGAAAACTTGGAGGATAAAGAGTCTCTGGACTTGCATGAAGACTGCGGAAATACGGGAAATGTCAATGTATCACAACCGGCTAGCACAGTAATAGAAGAACAGTCCCTGCAGTATATTGGTGGGTACACTGTGAAAAAGTTTTCAGCTAAATACCCATATCTAGGATATAAAGCTGGGAACTGTGAACCGTCAGGTAATTCATGGACCGAAATGGTCAGTAGAGATCATTTGCATATGTCGTCTGATAGCTTCTCTTCTCGGTTACTGGTTATGAGGGAAGTATTAGACTGTGCATGGTGAAGAGCTGAGAGAAGGCAAATTGTGCGTACAAACTCTCGTATCGGAAATGGAGCACGCAGGAGTTGATCTGCCATCTGATGTCATTTCATTTTTTGCAAAAATATCCATCTTCCTTAGGATGAGGCACCTTAATAGAATCATCAGACAGAACAAGCAAAAGAATATTGAATGTAGAGGAATGTTAAGAAAAAAAATGAAAATTACAACATAGGGTACATGTTTTATGTATTTTTTTTTTTCTATGTGTCCGACTCTGGGCATAGGCTTCACAGCCTGCTATCAAGGCCCAGTCGTCCTCCTACAATCTACATGTCACCACTTCGGCGCGTAACACCCACCGTCCATAAAAAGGTGGATAAAGTACAGGAGTAGAACAATGATGATGTATGTACTGTAGGTCTTATATGATTCTCCAGAGCAAAGACGAAGGCTTTGTTTACCGTTACAGCATTAACGAAGCCTATAAATTTATATGTAAAAGTAGCATTAAAGAAGAACCAGCTTTTTTTTTAAGGAAGTACAATTATATATGTACTATAGGATGTGAGGAATAAAGCAAAAACTACTAGAAAAGGTTGAATAAATAGGTGTACTCTAAACCAGTGTTCATCCAGGTTGCCGGAAACTGGCCTTCATGTGACGTCACTGCGCGGGCTAGGCTTATTTGGGTCGCCATGCTTGCTGACCGTATGTGAGTGGATCCTGGACACACTGGCCTCTGACTGTGGTTTACATCTTCATTTAAAACTCCTGGCACTAAATCACGTGTCATTTAAAAGAGTGAGACGTAGGGAGTAAATAAATGAGATATATCAAGCCAGTCTATTAAGACTGACATTTTATTTTTAGCCCACTGCACTGCTCAGCCTTCTCACATTTTTTTTTCCTCTACGGTTGACAGTAGTTTTATTGGAACTTGAAAAGTTACTGCTACACAGAATACACTCCAAGTAATGTATGTCAAAATGATATATTACTCAACCTGAACAGCTATATTGGCAACATCACTGTATGCCTAGTAGAAAGCATTTTCTGGAAGTTAGACTGGGAAAACATAGCAATATACATAGATGGAGAAACGTTTAATCATTTAAGATTCGCAGATGACAAAGTCCTAATTTTAGAAACAGCAGAGACATTGCAAGAAATGTTATCTCATTAAGAAAGTCTCAAAATAGGGCTAAATATGAACTGGGGTAAGACTACAACACACCAAAGAGCGTCATCAAAATAGGGGAAGAAACTCTTGAAGAAGTTGAGGTGTACAATTTCTTGGGGCAACCACTAAACCGAACGAAAGACCATGAAGGTGAAATAAAAAGACGTATTACAATTGGATGGAAAGCTTTTGGTAAACAAAGAGACATCATGAAAAGTAGGTTACCAGTAGTAAGAAATGAAAAACATACAATTAATGCCAATTAATGCATAATCCCAGCCATGACGTTCATGAAGGATAATCAATGGAGCAAGAGGGTAAACTGGACTCCACGAGATCGCTAGTGTAGCAGAAAAAGACCAGACAGGAGATGGAGATGAAATACATTACATTGCAGGCAAAACCTGGCAGATTTTAGCTCAATCAAGGAATCCATGGAGAAGGCTGGGGATGCCTTTGTTCAGCTGTGGATTATAAATGGATGATGATGGTCATTGCATCACTGTTCACAGCTATACACTGAATTCAAGCAAACTGGTTATGGATTTCTAGCAAAGCATAACAAGTGATGCAGACACGACAAAAACCGTGCCCAGCCTATAGCAATAATTCAAGTGTTTGTGTATACTGATTAAAGTCTACTGTAATGGCACAACTAACTTCAGCTTTGAGTTTCAACAACTAACCCTGTGAACCTTTGAACTTGTGTTTCATCTTTTAAACTTGAAAGACATTACCTCCACAGTTAAATCAGTTGCTTTTGGGACCCATCTCCTTGATCTATAAGTTAACAGCACTCAGTAACCATAGTAGTCTATAGATAAAACATTGAGAAACAAAATAACATGAGCAACATACAAAGAGCCTAATACCCTAGGACAACGCTCAGTAACCACTTGTAGTGTCTAGATAAAACATGGTGTATTAAATACAAAAGCAAAAGTGAGAGAATAACCAACCAGATCGACATTTCTGATAACTTCATCAGTGTGAACTTAGTTTAGATAAAGTGTGATTGACAATATGTCACTCACCTTTCCTTGTCCTTTGGGAATCGAAAAAAACGTGATAATCCCGGCCGTTTTTGCCTAGAATTTCTGCAGATAACAGCAGCACAGAACTGCCTGCCCGGCATTCTCCAGCTCTGTTTCTGCGCCCGCCGCTTGGTGCGCCACTGTCGCCCAGTGTTACACAGGGATGGTGCGACTGTCCCCTCTTATCTTTCTCTATACGCTTTGCTGCTACTACTACCACTGCAACTACTACTACTACTACAACCACCACAACCACCACCACCACTATTCTACTACTCCTTCTCCTACTGCTACTATCACCAGTACTACTACCATTGCTACAACCACCAGTGCTACTACTACTACTGTTACTACCACCATCACTGTTACTATTATTATCTCCACTACTGTTACTAACTACTTCCATTTACCATAATTTATCTTCCTAGTCCTCCACGTTTCCTATCTTCACCAGTGCTACTATTGCTACCACCACCATTGTTACTACTGCTACTATTACTACCACCACCACTGTTACTATTATTACATCTACTAGGCTACTACTACTACTACTTCAATTAACCATACTTCTTCTTTTTAGTCCTCCACGTTTCCTATCTTCAGACTCCTAAATTAAGTGTGTCAGTCTACTCACATAAATTTTTCACTTGAAAAACACAAGTCGCTGAATTAGCGTTAGTGAAGCCTATTTTGGCCACCATATCTGTGTGTTATGAGTGTTTTTCATCTTGTTTTGATCATTCTCTTCAACATACTTACGCACTATCCACAGCAGGCGAAACAGGACTGTTTTTCTGCGCCATTATCGTCAGCGTTAGTGGTAAGTAGGTGCTCCGGCCAACGTAGAAATCGCACTGACCTGCTCACAAAGAGTTCTGTGAGTATTATGACACTTTACAAAGGTATGCAGAAATACACACGGGTCCGCTTATTCGTCGATTAAAGAAGCTCCCTAACATCTCCTCTTGAACGATTTATTTCTTAATATGGGTAGTCAAAGTCATTTGTAACTTATTTATGAAGAGTATATATATTTTTTTTTAATGCAAGGAAGAAGGAACCAAAGGCCATGGGCCTGCATACTGTTCCTTCCAAGAAAAAACAAAAACAATACAATAGAAAGCCAAATTCAAGATCTATTCATTTCGAGATGCCTGGACACTGCGTTTGAAAGACTGGAGATCATAGGAAGTAGGGAATACAGACAGAGGAAGACAGTTCCAGAGTTGACAGTTGCATAAATAAAGGACTGGGAGTAACGGTTAACTCTTGCTTTAGAGAGTTGGACAGAAAAGGGATAAGAGTTTGTTGCTAGACGGGTACTACGTGCCCGTCGTAGAGGTGGAGGGATGCAAGCAGACAGTTCTGAGGAACAGCGACCGTTGAAGTAGAAGAGAGATAAAGATTTAACAGTGTGGCGAAGAGACAAAGGTTGAAGGGAATCAGTAAGAGGAGGAGAGTTAATGAGACGAAAAGCCTTTGACTCCACCCTATTGAGAAGAATTGCATGTGGGAAGCCTCCCCACACATAAGAGTTGTACTCCATACAGGGGCGAATAAAACCCGTGAAAAAGGTCAACAATTGTGCAGGGGTAAAGAATGTTCGGAGTCGGCTTAGCACACCTAATATCATTGAACGCAGATTTTATATGTTCTTTCCAAGATAAATCCCGAGAGAATGAAACCCCAAGCATGTTCAAGGATGATGCAGGACATAACTGTTCATTATTAAACATTAGTGGGTAATCCTGAGGAAGATTTTGTAGGGTTGGTAAGTGTAAGAACTGAGTCTTTGATGCATTAAAAATAACAAGATTATTTTTACCCCAATCAGTAATACGAGCCAAGTAAGACATTAGGTGTGCCATAGCCTCATCCCTTGTTTGTTGAAGTGACTGCTGAGATGGACGCTGCGGAAACCGAATGGAAAGGTGAAGGGTGGAATCATCAGCATATGAGTGGATAGGGTTAGATGTACAGCCTAGATTCCCTAGAAGGTCATTGATGAATAAAAGGAAGAGAGTTGGTGATAGGACAAGAGCCCTGAGGAACACCACTGTTGATAGGTTTAGGAGAAGAACAATGACCGTCTACAATAGTGGCTATAGAACGACTAGAAAGGAAGTTAGAGATGAAGGCACAGATAGAAGGATAGAAACCGTAGGAGGGCAGTTTGGAAATTAAAGATTTATGCCAGACTCGATCGAAAGCTTTTGGTATGTCAAGTGCAATGGCAAAGCTTTCGCTGAAGTCCCGAAAGGAGGATGACCAGGAGTCTGAAAGGTAGGCGAGAAGATCGCCAGTGGAGCGTCCCTAATGGGACCCATACTGATGATCAGAAAGAAGGTTGTGATAGGAAAGATACTTTAAGATTTTTCTGTTAAGAATTGACTCGAAAACTTTTGAGACACAGAATGTTAAAGGAATTGGACGATAGTTAGAGGGTTAGGAATGGTCACCCTTCTTTGGGACTGGCTGAAAGAGAGCAAACTTCCAGCAAGAAGGAAAGGTACAAGTTGAAAGAGAAAGGCAAAAGAGTTTGCCTAGGCAGGGTGTAAGCACATAAGCACAGTTTTTGAGGACAACAGGAGGGACTCCATCAGGCCCATATGCCTTGTTAGTATTGAGGGCAGTGATGGCAGAAAATACAACAGCTGAAGAAATTATAAAGTCAGTCATGAGGAAGTATGGTGATGTTATAATTATATAACAGATAAGGGCAGTAAGGTGTAAAAAGCAAAATAAGTCGTTGAGGAAAATGAGTTAAGGAGCTTTCTTAACCGACGACAATACCGGCCTAGGTGTTCCGGGAGAATGTTTTCCCTTCTTTGTCCCATTTTCCCACCATTTATTATGCAGGAAAGTCTAGGTTACGATAGGCATGTTTCCTGAGTGCCAAGTTATGTTTGTTAGTTAGGTTAGTATAGTCAACTTTTGTTTGAGTAAAAACAAAAAATGGAAGTGTAAGCATCCTGGGAAATCAAACTTAGCACATGAAACAAAAATGGTACATGAAGTGGAAATCAGGGTCCCAGGAGGAAACGACGTAACTGTGGAGAATTATAAGTGAGGGAATCTTTAACAAAAAATGCTTTATGAACATGGGTCCAAGTCGAGCTAGGGTTACTCATGATCTTATGGCCGATTCTTTATAGAGTTAGATTTGAAGCTTTTTTTTTTTTTTAGATTTAGGCTTTATGGTCATTTATATTTTTAGGTATAAGTGATTTTTTATTTAAATCTGAAGTGATTTTTCATATATTTACATTTTTTTTTATTATTTACATACTTACATTTAATCATTTTTCATACATTTAGATTGAGGTTATTTTTTCACAGATTTGGACTTTTTTTTTAATATATATATTGTTATTTTTGGATTTTTTTTTATATTCTTGGGAAGCAATTTTTTTTTTTTTTTAATATTTAGATTCATACGTCCGCGTCCCACACCGCCACAGGCTCCAACAGCAGTAGTTCAGTATGGGAAGGACATTGCCTGGTGAATAATAAGCCTTTCAATGTATAGAAGATCAACTCAGGCGTCGTAATAACACAAGCTTCTGACTTTCGTTGTCTTTCTTTTCCAAGTAATTGCACTGTCTGCTTCACAACTCCAGAGCTACACTAACTTCACAAGGCCACAAGTAAAACTGACTGAACCTCCACTATTCATTCCCCCATCCTATTGAGTCTGTGAGGTACCTGGGGTGGTCAGTACCATAAAAGGTGAACAATTTTTTTTTTTGTTTCATTTCAAAGACCTACCCATAGGCACTGAGTATCTGCATGATAGCAATCCCAAATAGTTAGCTTACACTAGCTAGACAGCCGCAAATTTGTGTCGAGAATCTGTTTTCTGAAGAGTCGGAAAATAGGGTTGATGGTGGGGTGTGTGCACATGTGGGTTCTATAAATGCCTTAACTTCACTATTAATGATCATTGCATTGTTTATAATTCATGTTTTGTTGAGTGAGGTGTTGGTTATAGGAAGACGCTATGCAAAATTTTATCAAAATCCACTCAATAATAAATAAGCTAAACATCAACAAAGGTTGGTGGTTACTCAGTGCTTTCCTTTTGTCACAGCAATTCCGTTCACAGAACGTTCAACATTCCAACATTAAGGAATGTATATTAGCCCATCCAGTCCCTACCGTTTTTTACCCAACACACCCTCAGAAACAGGATGATTTTAAACTATTTATTTATTTATTTATTTTGGCTCAAACCTCCGGTTTTGGTGAGAAACATCGAAAATTAATAGAGAAATCGCCCTCCTGAGATTATAAATGTTGGTACAAGTGTCAGTCAGCCTTACATTTTCCTCCTTTCTAAGGGTACCTGGCTAAAGAAAACGAACTATGGAAGGGTTAAATAATTCAAGCCACTTTAAATTACATATTTATTTATTTATTTATTTGGTACGAATTCATTTGTACTACAAGTCTATATTGGTTTTCACACAATAATATAGGCGATAAAAGCATTGTTCAATCACCCAAAACCCCAGCATATGGCACCTTCCTTTATGACATTACCACATCATCACTTTTGTTTGTTTCTCCCTCTAGCTTCTTTGTTTCTTTATCTTCCACCTCAGGAATCACTTTCACCGCGAATTTCATCATGGGAGAGACCATGGGGCAACATATCTTTACTGGCCAGGTGAATTGCCGAGTGTGGGGGGAGGGGGGAAGGGGGGTCAGGTGGGGCCAGGCAATATCCCCGCTTGACAGTAGGTAGAGGAAGGTCTCCCACATATGCCTACCAGAAATCACCCGCGAATGTTGAAAAATGTCCACATGACGGGCCTTGCATTTGAGTGACATACGATGGGTCTCTCCGGGGAAAAAAGTAGTGACGTGCATCGTACTTCGGTGGGACTCGGCGGGTTAGATAAGCTTGTCAAGTATCATCAGAATCCAACTGATTGATGTCGTGAAAAACGGCGCCAAAATTGACCCCCTACAATATTCTGCCTCGTAGGGCTTGGCATTCTGGCATTCTCATAAGCCTTAAATAAATTTACTTCCCAGGAATGTGATAAAAGTCAACAGAATTGTGACATACTTACTCGGCTTACCTATGCTTACCTCAGCATATGCTGATTTTATTCTTGTCTCATTTCTTTAAGTATCTTGTGTCTTATCAGGTGCATGAGTGAGTGTTATTCTGTACCCTGAATATGGATCAACATACAGAGAAAGCATGCATAACACTGGTCAACAGCGAAAATGGTTCTCATACGTGAGTACGTGTCCCTGCCTAATTTGATAGCACTGATTTCAAATCTGATATCCATTTTTCGCTATCAGACCAGGTGTCTTGAATATCAGACTGAAAACATATGAAATGTGGCATAACTCATCTCAACCTTGTAACACATACTGAGGCACACACAGAAAATATGGTGCTTAATTAGGGTACAAAAATCTGGAAATCCAATGCACATTTTATTAGCATGCGATGAAGTTCTAAAAATGTTTCTGCACTTTGCTTTTCTGCTTGTTCAGCTGACTCTCTTCACGTTGTAGCATCCAGCAGTAGACGCCCATCATGTTGGGACTGAATCGTCCTTGATACCTGCTCTCCATTAAAGCAATGTCTTGGTGAAACCTTTCACCGTGCTTGTCACTGATGTCTCCGAGGTTATCTGAGAAGAAATCGAAGTGGGAGTGAAAGAAACCAATCTTCAAAAGCATCCGAGAGTCCAGAGCTCGATAACTCTGTAACTTGCTAGCCACAATTTCTTCGTAGTTGTCTGCACGATGGTTTCCAAGGCAATTCTGTGAGACATTCACGAATAATTCCCATGCGTCCCTCTCCAGCGTGTTTAATGCCTTGATGAAGGCATCATCATTAACCAGCATGGATCTGAGGACCATTCAAGACCCCTGCTTTCAACTTGGTTCGGATACCACGCCACCGAGCTTCATAGACAAGTACTAAAACGCAGTACCCGTTTGATCCATGGCTTTTACGAAATTTTTTGCCAAGCTCAGCTTGAGATGCAGTGGAGGCAAGAATATATTTTCTGGATCCACAAGGAATTTGTGAAGACAGTTGTACCTTCTGGGTGCATCTTTTGGTCTAGCCAGCCATTCTTTTCATACACAGTGCTCGACATTAGCTCTACTGTTCCATAAGCAGAGAAAGCACATGTGCTATATGTAACCACTCTGAAGGCCCAAAAGTGGACTGATCAGTTTGAGGTCCCCGCATATTTTCCACTGATGCTTCTCACTCGATAGAGGAAAGCAAAATCTTCATAGTTTCATCACTCTCGGTCATCTTCTTCGCGTGTGCTATTGGCATGGATGGAAACCGATTCCAGTTGTGTAGGAGGACTGATTTCAGAGTGTCTTTCCTGAATCTATATACAACCTCCAATCATTCGGCTTGTATGAATCAGACTTGCAGAGTTGTTGCATGAGACACTGCGTCATCGCAATAGCAAAGGTTGTTTGCCATTTTGAAAAATGCAGACAGTTGTCAATGCCGATGACGCACCGTAGTGATGCATACTTCATCTTCCAGCAGGCGCTGCTTCAGTCGTGATCCGAGGAGCTCTGCTTTTTCTTTAGACAAATCAAGGTCCCTTATGAGATCATGAAGGCCTCCTGGTTGAATGGTTTGGGCCTACTGTTTCCTGAGTTGTCCTGGTAGTCATCATCCATGGGGGTATGACTGGAATCAGATTCACGTCTTAGCTCGTGTTCAGCAGGTTGGTTTGGAACCAGTAGTTCTGCACTATGTGGCACTGGTCTGATTGCAGAAGTGATATCGGGGTACTGTACTGTAGCTCGTGTCTTGACAGTTATTCCTTTGATGTTTGTGAGGCAGAAGTAGCTGTCGTTGCTGTGGTCCTTGGGCTCTCACCACGCCAATGGTACAGCGAATGGAAAACCCGAATTTCGTTTCCCATGCATCCATTCACTCAGGTGATTGATATAGGATCTACACGCTATGTTAGGCTCCCATTTCTTGTATTGGTCGCCCAACGGACATTTGAAGTAGCTTTTGCAGTTCACTCGAACAGCCTTCGTGATGGGTTTCTTGACACTTTCCGGTGTGAATGCTCCACAAATGTAATAAACACGGTCAGGATCGTTTACTCATTTGTGGCGTTCCATCTTTCATCACTGTCAAAGTGATTGAGAATTTCTGCGAGAATAGAAGTGAAAACATATGTAACCTGCAACAAAAATACAAATTTAATCGATGCAACTAAACAAACAAATGTATGAGTCACATCCTGTGTGCAAGATACTCTGATATATTGGTTTTCAAGAACCGGACCTGATACGGCCTTAATGATGCCATATTTGAGTTCAGCACCTTCTATTACCATAGAATCAGACCATTTCAGTTCAGAACCATGACTTTTTTTTTTTTTGACCAGTGATCCATTCTGGCGATGGTCAGTCATCTCATATCACCAAGAGACTATAATTCTCGGAACACTTTTCTTAGAGCTGCCCAAATAAGACAGCACACACTGCTGCTGGACACTGCTGCAACCGTAGGAGAGGGAGATGTGCTGGAGGTATTTTATCATAGATACTGTCGCCAGATGTTCGCTATGAAGTGTGATTTGGATCAACTTAAAGGCAAAGATGACGGCTTCCTTTCACAGGTGAAGCGACATTCCACAAGGCAACAGGCCTCAGGGCTCAAGAGTTTTAGACAAAACTTGTATATTTTGTCCATCAGAAAAGGGAACAAAATGCATAAAAGGAACAAGAACCAGAAAGCCTTTGATAAAGTGAGTTGAATTACAAGCAGATGCCAAGATACAAGAAGTGGCAACAAAGCGTAATGACACCAGAATTCTAGCTCTTGCCCCAAGAGAGCTTGTTGCAGCAGGGGCATCGTATCATAAGTACTGTTGCATACCAACTTTAAAGGCATAGAAGACAGTACTGCCACAGGTACTCTTTGTGATCCTGAGGACCCTGATTACAAGTTCAAGGAGGCTGAAAGGGATGCCTATGACCACTTGTTGCAGTATATCCGATGTGAACTGTTTAAATTGCCTAGAGTTATGAAACTAGCAGAGCTCACAAATGTGTTAAAGGACCGCATTCCGTCACTTGAAGTGGGAATCCGAGAGTCCACTAAGAAACACCATCGAAGGAAACTTGAAGCTAATCTTGGATACATGCTTTATATCTCTGCCGATGAAAAGGGAAACCTCTTGGTATTTCCATACAGCTTAACTGCCTATGACCTGACACGTGAAAATCAGCAACTGAAAAGCAGGCTGAAAATATTTCAGGAAAACTCTACTAATATTCAGCAAACGTTGGAGAGAGCAGCGTTACACCTAAGATCTTTTATAAAAGACCAGGATGAAAACAGACAAAGGCCTTTTCTACCCTCAGCCCTAACTAGCAGTGTGAAAATGCCAGAAAATGTAACAATGTTCCTTTTTGCACTGACCAGTGGAGATGTGTCTCCTGAACAATGTCTGAAAACTAAATTCTCTGTTAGTAGACTCACATGCTCAGGATCTTACATATGCAGTGAGTGGGGAATCTCAAATTCCACATAAACATGTACTTCTGCCATCTGCTGTAAAGCCACTGACCGGCAGCGTTGAGCTTATCCGGATTTGAACAAGCTTGGTCATGGAGTATTATATACTGCTATAGAAGAAACTAAAGGTGCTCTGTGCTTGGTAAAGCTCACTGGTGCTACAGATAACATTATCATGCCAGAAATATACAAGATCATGTATTTACAACTCTTGCATGGGACAACATTGACCTACTTGAAGAGACCCTGACAGGAGAGGGAAAGTCTCACAGAGTTAATGGCATAACTGTACAGCCACTGATATTTGGACCAAAGCCATACAAACCTCCTTTTCATACTATTCAGAAAAAACAAGAAGAGAAGCCTGACATTACACGAGGACCCCTTGACTGTCTACCTACCAGGGAAGCGAGTCGGTCCTTCTAACCTCAAAAGTGGTGACTGTGATAGAACTAACGTGATTGCTGTGACACACAAGAAGAATCTTGTATGAATACTCACAAGACAGATCGAAGGAGACAATCAACAAGTGATGGGATGGACAGGCGTCAGTATTGTCATGAGAAATGACCTGACAGTGACAAAAGATAATATAGGATATTTCCCAACAATAAATGCCCCAGTAACTGATATAGCAACCATACATGAAACATTAAAGCATACGTTGCAGATCAGGGACACTCTCAACCTTTCCAAAATTGTAGTTGTGTTTGATCAGGCAATCTATTCTAAGGCTGTAGAGATTGTGTGGAAATATGCAGACAGATTCAAGAACGTAATCTTGCGGATGGGAGCATTTCAAACTATGTGCAATATACTTTCCATTATTGGAAAACGGTTTCAAGATGCTGGGTGGAAAGACATTTTAATAGAAGCTGGAATTGTTGCAGAAGGATCAGTCGCTGGTGTCATGGAAGGCCGCCAGCACAAGAGAGCAGTGAGAACCCAGAAATGTATATATGAAGTCTTACTCTGCGTTGTTTTCAAGGAATTCGTCCCATGGATGGAACAAAATAATTCACCACACATTGAAGATGGACTAGAAATTATTCATGACCTTCATGAAAATCTTTGCCTAGAGATGTATGAACAGACGATGTCAAATGCGGAACTTCATTACTTTGTATCATACACAGATTTCCTTCGACATGACAATGGTGCTTTGTCAGAATTCTGGATGAACTATATTAACATTGGCACTGTATTGCTTTGTCTGCTACGGGCAACAAGGGAGTGAGACTGGGAGCTCCACATGGCATGCATCCCCTCATTGATTCCATGGTGCTTTGCGTATGACAAAGTCAACTTTGCACGCTAACTCAGTGTGTATTTTGGTGAAATGTCTCACTTGTCTAACACAAATCCAGATGTCTGTGACAGTTTCAAAGAAGGCTGGTTTGCTGTCCAGATAAGTGACTCCAGTACATTTGACCGCATCGCTGTTGATCAGGCAACAGAAGAAACAAAGACACCAAAACTGCAGGTAGGACTTGTCGCTTTAGTTTGAATACTGGTGCTTCAGAGACAACACTACCTAACTGTAGAGTACAGAAGTACTGACGTCAGGATGCTGCATGAAATAGTTCAGCTAAGCAAACCAAACATGCAGCATGATGATCTGCACAAGCCGCGCATGCTGAAAGACGAATTTGCTGTTTGTTCAGTGATTGGTGTTGTAGGTGACTTGGTGAATCCTTTCAAAGAATTAGGCGAGCATGTCAACATTGTAAGTGCCACTGTAGCTCCAGCTGATGTTCCATCAGATCTAAAAGAAGCACAGAATCGTGGTGAAAATAGTTACGTGGGCTTCAAAATAAAGAGACTGGAGACAAGTGATCCACTGTTCAAATTCCATGATCCTTTTCCCAGAATGAAGCTCAAAAGACTTTCAATGAAACCTGTAAAACCAAGAGAGTGAAAACCAATGGCAGATATGTTATTCTAAGAGCAACCCCTTGACTCTTTGGCAATATGCTAATGATGGCAGAGACACAGGAACTTGACATGAAGGAGCTGTTAAAATTCCCACTAGGTCCCTTGCCATGGTCGCTTACCACAGCTGATGGCCTGCAGAGGAAAACGGCCAAGTTTGTACTTTCCAAAGAGTTACAAAATATGTATCTGCATCAGAAATAATTCGTCCATTATCTGCTTGCATAGTAGATGGAATGGCTATTGTTCACAACATAAAAAGAGAGAAGAAAACCTTTGGAGACACTGCATCTCTGGTTTTGTCAAAGCCCCTTCATAAAGCATCAAACAGTGACAGATTAAACATTGTCTTTGATGTTTATCATGAAAACCCCATAAAAATGCTGAGAGACAGTTATGCCAATCTACATCCAGTAGAATACAAAAACATTCAATCCAAACAGCCTGTGGTACAGAGGAGACAATTTCTTACCTCCTCAGGCAACAGGACTTCTCTCATTCAGTTACTTGCCCATGAATGGAAGCAGGAGAGACATGTCAACAGACTAAATGGCACAACTTTATTTGTCACATGCAGTGATATCTGGCATCGGATAAGTACCCAAAGTTGTGACATTGTGGCAGAGCTAGAGACAACCCAAGAAGAATCTGACACACGTATCCTTTTACACTAAGCTCATGCAGTGACCTGTAGTTTCAGAACAATTGTCATCACTGCAGATTATACATATGTCTTCCTTTTGCTGCTAGCCTTTGACATTCTTACCTCACTTTATTGGAAAAGTGGAACCCAGTCTAGAATGAAATAGGCAGAGGTACAGAAAATCGCTAGGATTCTAGGTGAATCTTTTGTGAAGAAATTATTGGAATGCACAGTTATACCGGATGTGACTTACTCAGCACATTTGCTGGAGGTGGAAAGCTGAGCGCTCTTAAAATGTTGAAAGATGACTTTAAGTTACAGAAAATATTCTGTGATCTTGGGAAAGAATGGACTGTATTCCAGTCTCTGAAGCACAAGCTAGAATCATTCACCTGTAGGCTATATCTATCAAAAACTGCTACGGAGAAAGTTAATGAACTGAGCTATGGGCTGTTTGCATCCAAAAAAAACGACATATTGAGCCACACCATCTACCATCCTGCAGTAATGTTTTGCAAAAACACATTTTTCGTGCAAATTTTCAGGCAGGTATCTGGAGATGTCTGGACCAATACCCACAAGTACCAACACCCAGTGCATATGGTTGGGAGGTGAAAATCATGGGAGGACAAGAAAAACTCTCAGTTGATTGGATCGATATCGTTACAGCTCCAGAATCAATAATGGAACTCCTGGCATGTAACTGCCAAGTCTTGCACAGCACCAAATGTACCTGTGTTGTCAATGTGTTGAAGTGTTTGGAACTTTGCAGACTGTTAACATGTGAGAACCAGCCAACTGAAGAAGGTGCTGAAAGAAAACATGATGATGATGCTTATGATGATGTTGATTATGAAGTTGAGGATGACTGGAAAAAACTGTTATCATAATCATTCTCCAGACATTAGTCTTTCCAATCATGAGTGTATTCCCAAAGAACTAAAATAATTCTAATAGTATTTATGTCTTCATTTTCAATAGAATATGTTTGTATCATAAAGAAAAAAAAAACTGTATGTTTTGTTAATTCTATCAAAATTGTGTCTATTCATCAGACTGTGGTAAAAATTTACAGATTTATTTGAAGTAATTCTGTGCATCAGGGGCATCTCCTTTGATGGGCTTTGTAGAAGGTAAGCTACCAACTCTAAATTGCTATCATGCAAAAAATGTGATCACCAGATATCTATTTTTCTGAATATGCATTTTAGAATTGGCCACCTTGAATAGTACTGATCGCCCTAAATTAGAGTGCATGGTGCACGGACTATTTATAACCTCACTACTCGATTGTTCTAGGTGCTCCTAGCATCAACAGTTCCAAGTTGAAGACATCCAAAATTAAATTACATAGTTTAACAAACAATAATCGAGATACATCTTAGAGAAAAAATAAAATAAAAAATCAACACATTACAACATACCTCCGCTCACAACAGCAGGCTACCTAGCAACTCTGGCAACTGAAAATGCACGAACCATAGCGAATATTCCAGTATCTCCCGGCTAGCATCCCTGCTTCTTAACATTACCCCCTCCCTAGTTCTTTTGTCATCCCGACAAAAGAACACAGTATTTACAGACATAATCTGAAATCCAAATTAAACATTTAATTATACACCAGATAATCCTTCAACTTATCAGGTTTTCTTGATGACATTTCCGACCACATCCCAGCTCCTCCGCACAGTCCACTCTTCCTGGAATGACTTGGTCCTCTTCCTGATTCACTTCTTCCATTGCGAAACTATCACAGTCTTCTTCTGCTTCGGCTCCTTGGTCCTCCTCAACATCATCGGTTGTTGGTGTGCACGGTTTCTTGAAGATGTCCAAGCTGTACTGTCCTGGCCCATGATACTGCCACAGACGATTCAAGTGTAACATCTTTAGCCGAGATTTCCTGTCTCCCTGAACCTGGTACGTTACATATGACAGGCAATCCATCACAGTGTAGGGCCCATCCCACGGGCTTTGCAGAATCGGTGACTGTCTCTCCTTCCAATGAGGATTGTATTGCCAAAATCCTTGAAGCTCACCTCACTTTCCCTGGCATCATACCTGTGTATCATCACTTCACCTGAAAACTTCAGAGCTCCTCGAACTTGATGATGTACTTCAGCCAGTCTTCTTGAAGATGCTTCGCATAGCTGAAGGTGTCTGTAGGCAGCTTTTCAGCAGGTGGTCTTCCCATTAACAGATCAACTGGTAATCATAGCTCGTGGTCCAGCATCAATTTTGTAGGGGTGTGCCCTGTAGACTCGTGGGATGCAGACCGATATACCATCAGCAACGTAGGTAATTTCTGGTCCCATTCCATCTGCCCCTTTACACAGTACTGTACTTAGCCAGTTTTTGTCCCAGGATTCGGTTGAATTTCTCCCATTCCACATAACTGTGACCTTAATGGAGTCGTTCTGGTCTTGATGTTCTGCAGTAACTTGCAACACTTATGGAACACAGCAGACTCGAAGATTCTACCCTGCTCTGAATGTAGCCCTTGTGACATCCCAAAACAATAGAAGAACTGTTCAGCCAACACCTGGGCAACAGTTGCGGCCTCCTGATCGGGAATGGCATAGGCTTTTGGCCACTTTTTGAAGCGTCTATGGCAATGCATATATACCGATTTCCTCTTTCAGTGATTGGCAGAGATCCAGCAATGTCCAATGCGACTCTTTCTATTGGTGTACCCACTTGGTACAGCTGAAGAGGGACGAAACCACGTTTCTTAGGTCCCTTCTTGGATCAGCATACATCACAGACCCAACACCACGCCTCAACATCATGACATGCCAGTCCAGCAGAACCTCTGTCGCAGCTGACTTAGAGTTTTGTTCACTCTCAAGTCCCCACTAGTGATCTGGTTATGCGACCCTTCTAAGACCTCAGACCTCATTTTCTTAGGTACAGCCAGTAGCCAATAGATGCTGAGGCCATTAGGTGTCTCCCACTGTCACTCAAGTAGTCTGTTGTGCAAACAAAGGTCCCACTGAGTACAGTTGCTCTTAGTCGCGGGGGTGAACTCGGAAACCTCTTCCCAAGATGATTGCACTGTACTCCGTTGCAGCCACTCTAGCACTGGTTGTAAATCTGTATCCTCCATCTGCATCCTCTTCAGGTCTCCTTCAGCTGACACTGGCTCTGCCACTGCAGTGCGGCAGCATTTCTTGGTGAGATCTTCATTACTACTACACTGCTTGCAAACTGAGTCACAGGGCCAATGACTCAGGCTGTTAGCTTTGCCATGTTCCCGCCCAGGATGGTGCTGTAAGTCATAGTTGTGCTGGTCCAGCTTCCCGAGCCAATTTGCCAGCTGTCCTCCTGCAGCCTTCTTCTTATCATTTTTCATCTCTGGACATTCAGAACTTAAGTGTCCCACCTCACCTCATGCCCAACAAGTTTTGGTTACAATTGCAGAGATCACTGCACTGTTCTGGAACTGTTCTTGGTCCTTCTTCGGTTTGTAATAATCCTCCTTCCTATGTCCTGACTATTCACAGAACCAGCAACCTCCTCTTATAGTCTGTTCTCTCCTGCACTTGTAGCAGTCCTCTTTACTATGTTTTGCCGTCTTGCAGTATCAGCAATATCAGCAACTTCCATCAAAGGACCTAGAGCAGTGGCGTCTTCGCCGTGGGTCTACCCCCCAGAGGTTGTCGAAGAGAAGAGGAGGACAGCATGGGGGCCAAACCACCCCCCCGGCCCCTCACGGGGCCCGAGAACCTGGGAATGGCTTTGGTCGCCCGGGCAAGTACCACATCTCTCTTCAAATCACACACAACAACACCGTTTTTTCTACACCGAGAAATGACTCCCGGCGGTCATTTCTCGACGACTTCTTCTAGCCGGGGACATTGAGAGCAACCCTGTACCCACCAACAAATACATATGTCCAACATGCTCAAAACCTATCACGTCGAGCCGACAGACAAAGGGTTCAGTACAGTGCAATTCCTGCAAGAACTGGACCCATTACACCTGCACAATAGAGTACAGCGTCAACAAAGGAAATTTCACAAAATCGCATTTCCTTTATCGGGATGGATTGATTCTTATGTAAAATTGAATTTGAAACAAAATTTGTCTGAGGTACTTTTCGATTAGAGTTCATCTACCCTCCCAAAATACACGTTACATTGCAAATATAGTGCAATGGGTGAATACGTGTGCACTCACTACTTGACAGTTCATATTCGTATCAAAATCGTGTCTTGCATAAACACTGTCATTGTGCTGTACATTCCTGTGATATTGTCTCCAGATATGACAACACCTGGAACATCCACGCCAATAAGCAGGCAAAGCATAACCAGTAAATAACCAGATTTAGCTGGAACTGGAAAGCAGTTTTTGATGTCGGAAGTACCTACGAATACAGAGGTGATGAGACGAGGAATTTTGCTGCAAAATAAAGCTGTAATTGATAAAGATATGGCCAAGAGTGATTTGACGAGTGGGCAGGCTGCGAGGGAGCTGGCGCCCCTCATCCTTACTCAGTGGCAAAAATCCAACACATGTTTCAAGCCACCGGTGATTATCAAAGAAAACAGCCTCGTGAAGAAAGTTGAAAAGCTTTGCAAGAAGGTGAATGACGTTTTGCCTGGAATAGGTCCAGCAAAACTGTCAAAGAACATGTGCTTTGCGATCTAGACAGTTTGATGGACATAACTGTTTGTCGTCACACCATTTACCTGTGTGAAGACCCAGAATCTGGTTGTGAAGAACCGAGTAATTGCAGTGTGAAAGCTCACGTCTCCTGCACTTGTAAGCTGGAAAGTAAGATTCCCGCTATGGAGCTACCTTGGCTGTACTTCCAAAGGAAGAAAGTTGGTGAGAAGTCGGCTATGCAGATGGGGCCAATGATCAGAAAAAGAGTAATTGACGGATCAAAGTAATCTAGAGAAAGGTATCAGAAGTTGCAGCTTTGCAGAAAAGATTGAATTAGCAAGAAGAAGATAATAACAGAGCATTGCAACAGCAAGAGAGAGATGCAAAACAAAGGGATCTGATGTTAGAGGAGGAATGCAATAGTAGCGAAGCTATGGTGGATGAAGCAGAAGAGAGGTATACTACTGAGTCTGAAAACAAACAAGAAGACACAGCAGAGCTTGTAAAACAGCTTTTGGAGGACAGACTGGGCAGGCTGACGCCTTTGGTGTACTCACTGAGACTCAGCTGTCTGAGGCAACTGACAGCAAACCCTTTTCTGTATCCTCCTACTTTCTCTATTCTCGTTTCAAAGCCAAAGGTGGCTGTTGCGTATACGTACGCAAAGATCTATCTTGCTCTCGTGTTCCTGGACTTGATTCTTCTGAATTCTCTGCTCTCTGGCTTCGGCTTTCCTGTCATTCTCTGACTAAATATATCTGTGCTGTTTACTTATCTCCTAATTCTACTGACTATCAAAAATTCTTTGACTATCTAACTTCTACGATGGAACACGTTCTATCCATTTCTCCTTTCTCTGAAATCTCCATTCTAGGTGATTTCAATGTTCACCACCACCATTGGCTCTCCTCTCCTTTAACTGATCCACCTGGTGAACAAGCCTACATCTTTTCTATCCT